>VZQC01012407.1:2288519-2304152 GCA_009823505.1 Rhizomys pruinosus | reverse complement strand
TTTTTTTGTAGTTTTGAGACAGGGTCCCTTTAGTCCCAGCTAGCCTGAAGCTCGGCTCTGTAGACCAGGCTGGCCTTGAATTCACAGAGATCTGCCTGCTTCTGCCTCCCAAATGCTAGGATTAAAAGTGTGCGCCACCATGCCCAGCTTACATGTTTGGCAGAATGCATGAGCTCTGCTTTGCTGGGGGGGTGGTGGCAAGGAAGGGGGAAATGGGTGTAGATGTGATTGGGAAATTTTGTATGAAATGTTCAAAGCTTCAATAAAAATTGGCTTTGAAAAAAACAAAACAAAACAAATCCCAGCTGTGTATGGTGTGGCACACACCTTTAATCCCGGCACTCAGTAGGTAGAGACAGGCAACTCTGTGAGATAAAGACCAGCCTGATGATCTATATAGCATGTTTCAGACCAGCTGGGGCTTCAGGGCTTCAAAACCCTTTATCAATAATCCAAAATAAATAATACATTCTGATGGGGTTGGGGCTATGACTCAGTGGTCAGCTGTTTGCCTAGGTGCATGAGACTCTAGGTTTGATTCCCAGCCCACGGGTGGGGGTGGAGGGGTGAGGGGACTTCTGATTAACATAGAAATGCTCGTTTTAGTTTTTTTTAATTTCACTTATATAACTAGTTTACATAATTACTATCTGAAAGAATTTTCCAAGGAGAATTGAACTGTTCATAACTCCTCAAAATCATGCAATTTGGTATCAGTAAGCTCAAGATAAAAATAGAATTTTCTTCCAATGAGATAATATTGAATCACACACAATTCCCCACTGCACAGAGAAAAAATAAATAATACCAATGTTAATTAATCTTTGATGATAGAGGTGGACATTGAAAATCATGATGCAACTTCAGCCTGAAAGGTTTTGTGTTGAGAAGGAATTCAAAGACACATTCGAAATGTGTCCAGATATTTGTCAGTTCCTACAAAATGGTGGCAAGGTGTCCTTTTCCATTCCTGCAGCACCACTATCTGAACATCATGAAGAGATGGTTGCAAGGCATCTCTAAATGTTTAACAGAACTATGTTAAATAAGAGACATAGGGGCTGGAGAGGTAGTTTAGCAGTTATAACTCCAGTCCCAGGGCATCTGACACCGGTGCTCTTATCTCCCCAGACATTGCATGACACATGTACATGTACATTTACACACATACAGACAATATAGTCATACACGAAAAATAAAAACAAGTAAAATTTAAAAGAGAGAGATAGCTGGGGTTATAATCAGGGTTGTCTAATAATAAAAGACATTGCATGTGATTATCTGAGGGTATAATAGATGCAGTTCAAGACCTGTCCAAGCTTCCTAACAGAAATGAAGAGCAGGCTCCCACTGTACAGTGGCAGGAAGCTCTTCAAGCCACTTCCCTTCCTGTCTCACTCTTCTCTTCTTCTTACCTTCATTCTCACATACCCTTGGCCTTGCCACCTCAGTTCCTCTGCCCCATACAGAGGTCACTTTACCTTGCCTACTGCTGCATCATAGAATTCATCCCAAGTTAGAGACTTCGCCAGATGACAACCCGTGGTTCTCCTCGAGCCTGTAATCTCATGGTTTACAGAAAATAAAACCAATGTTCAGGGGGCTCAAGAGATGGCTCTGCGGTTAAAAGCACTGGCCACTCTTGCAAAGGACCTAGGTTCAATACCCAGCACCCAGATGGTGGCTAACAACCATCTGTAACTGCAATTCCAGGACATCCCATGCCCTCTTCGGACCTGTGCACAACACAGTGCACTTACACACATGCAGGCAATATACTGATACACATAAAAATTAAAATAAAATAATTTTTTAAAAAACAGTGTGTGGGGCTGGAGAGATAGCCTACCGGTTGAGCTCCGACTGCTCTTGCAGAGGACCCAGGTTCGATCCCCAGCACCCACATGGCGGGTGAAAACCGTCTTTAACTCCAGTCCCAGGGGAATCCGACACCCTCTTCTGACCTCCGCAGCATTGCACGACATGGATGCACCAACCTACATGCAGACAATACATTCATACACATATGAAAATAAATTAAAAAATTTTTTAAAAAGTGTGCAAATCCAGGTGTGGTGGTGCACACCTTTAATCCCAGCACTTGGGAGGCAGAGGCAGGCAATTCTCTATGAGTTCAAGACCAGCGTGGTCTACAGAGTGAGCTCCGGGCCAGCTGGAACTAAAGGGAGACCCTGTCTCAAAAATACCAAAAAAATGTGTGCAAAAACAAAGAGCAGTGCCTTGCTGTAAAGGGTTCACGTTCTGGGGGAGATGGCCTTTGAGGGTGAGCCAGGCTCAGGCTGTTCTACGTAGAGAAAGGACCCAGGCACACTTCTCCCTTTGGCTCCTTCCATTCCTTCTTTTACATGTCTACAGTACACATAGCTACCGTCCTGAGCAAACTCCTCACACTCCCAGAAACTCATCTTCCACACGTTAGTGGCTGAACATCTTCTCTTTCTTGGAAGAGCATCCTCTCCTACCCTATGAAAAGCACTTTGGCTTTAGAGCCTCAGAACTGGGCCTCTTAGCCAATTAGTTATATCACCCAGGGTACTAATACTTCTCAGGCCCTGTCAAGAACTAATTTATGAAGCCTGCAGAAGAGGCCTGAGAATTTACAATTTTAAATGCATTCAAGCATCTTGCATCTGTCCTCCCAGTTAGACAAAGGAGCCCCACCTCGGAACCAGGCCACCCAGCATAGCCCTGCCATGGTTAGGCCAAATTTACCAAATAAGCCGTGTGTTGCCTGGTCTCATTTTTAGATGTATTTAATATGCAAACAATTAGACAAGGGCAGTATTCAACAGCAGAGAGCTAGAATCCTGGTCATGCTTTTTTTTCTCATTCCCAGTGCTACTACAGGTTCGCTGCATGGGAGGCAGCAGTATTAGGGACAATCGGCCATTTCTCTGGTCAGACACCCATAGGCCAGAGATTCCCAGAGCAGAGAAGCCAGTGAAAAATTAAAAAAAAAAAAATGCTCATCAAAACATGTCTTTGGCAAACTTATCTACAGGGCCTCAGGTATATGTTTATGGAGAAGGCTGAAGAATGAAACCCCAAGATTCAGAGTCAAGACAGAGCAAAGGCAGCTGACCTGGCCCCTGCCTTTCATTACGTGCCAAGAGGTGAGTTAAGCATGTTTATGAATGGTGCCAATGCTCACCTTTCTGATAGATTGCCAGACATGTACTGGCTTGACTTGAAGGGGAAGGAGACAGGAAAGGAAGAGGGAGAAGGAGGAAAGGAAGGAGGAAAGGAAGTAGGGAAAGGAAGGGAGGGAGGGAAGGACGGAGGGAGGGAGGGAGGCAAACTTAATGATAGAGAAAAGAGCCTTTAGAAAAATGCTTTGGGGATGGAGAAATGGCTCAGTGGTTAAGTGCGCTGCCTACTCTTGCAGAGGACCAGGGCTCAATTCCCAGCACCTACATGGTGGCTAAGAACCGTCCTTAAGCTGGGCATGATGGCACACGCTTTTAATCCTAGCACTTGGAAGGCAGAAGCAGAAGCAGGTGGATCTCTGTGAGTTCAAGGCCGGCCTGGTCTACAGAGTGAGTTCCAGCCAGCTGGGGCTATAGGGAGACCCTGTCTGGAAGAAAAAAAAAAAAAAAGACCAAAGAAAAATGCTTTGGGGCCAAGCTAAAGTCTAAAAAATTAAGTTCCTGGTGTGAGCTATTCCGGGACTCCAATTTCTGTTTTATGGCTACATTTGTTAATTCACAGTTTTTATGTTTTGTAAAAGCAGATAGGCTCCAGATACTTAAAAATTACCATGTTGTCTATTTAACATCTGCAAAGTCCGAAACCACTGATGAAGGGATTGTTGCTGTGCTCGGCAGCTTTCCTCCTTTGTTAGGACGCCCTTGTCCAAAGAGTTGATTACTTGCAGCTCAGTGTGCTGAGCAGACAAACATTTCTCATGTTCTTGGAGCTGTTATTTGTTCTCAGGCTCAAAGTCCCTCTGACATGCAGAGTCAGATCCACTCCTTTATACTTTGGTCTAACATCATTTTTCACACATGTCTGTTGACTAACACTCATTTTCTTCAACAAAAGAATTTATTGAGTATCTATGAGCAATAAATGTAATGTGAGATCCAATCACAGAAAATATCTTGTTTTTCACCCAAAGGGACTTGAAAATTCACAACACAGCTGACCTGGTAGTGCAGCAGTTGGGTCATCACAGTTACCAGGGAGATTGAACCAGGAAGATTGTGAGTTCAAGGAGAATCTGGGAAACTTAGGGGACTTAGAAAGACCCACCCCCAATCTAACATCTTTTTTAATCAAAAAATGTTTAAGGATTGGAGCTCAGTGGTAGAGCCCTTGCCTAGTGCTCACAGAGCTCAGCTCCAGGACCAGAAAGTACCATTCAAAAAGAGAGAGATGGCATTGGCTGTTCTCGTGGAGGATCCGGGATCGATCCCCAGTACCCACATAACGACCATCCCCAACTCCAGTTCCAGGGGATACAACACCCTTTTCTGACCTCCGCAGGTACTGCATGACATGGTGCACTTGCATACATGTAGGCAATACACTCATATATGTGAAATAGAAAAAATAGTAAATAAAATATTTCTAAAGAATAAAAGAGTGAGAGAGAAGCATAGAATGAAAGTTTGGCAAACAATTAAGCCACTGGCTGCTACTGGACTAGCCAGAGTCAGAGAGACCCAGGTCTGCGGAAAGACACTGCCTCCTTGAGGGGTGCAGGGGTACACACCCTTAATTCTAGCATTTAGGAGGCAGAGACAGGCAGATCTCTGTGAGTTCCAAGCCAGCCTGGTCTACATAATGAGTTCCAAGCCAGCTTGGGCTATAGAGAGACCCTGTCTCAAACCCTACTCCCCCGCCCCCCCAGCCAAGAGAGACCCTGCTTCATTAAATAAAGTGGAGTGAGATCAAGGGAAACACTGATGATAACCTTCAGCCTCCACATTCACATGCACAAACACACACAGACCCACAAATATGCAAAGACTCTTGTACACACCTGTACACATACCATACACATATACACACCCAAAAATGCTAGTAGCACTTGTACTGGATTACACAAGGGTAATCACTTCTGTCCTCACTGAGATTATAGATCCTGACAGCCACTAACAAAGACACTCAGACATTTGTGCAAAAAACTATAATCATGTGGCCTGAAAAGATGGCTCAGCAGAGCACCGGATCCTCCTGCAGTGGACCCAAGTTCCATTCCCAGTACCCACATGGTGGCTAACATCTATCTCCACTTCCAGGAGATCCGACACCCTCTTCTCTCTTCTGAGCATTGCATGCATACTGTACATTTAGATACATTTAGATACATGACAGCAAAACACTCATACACATAAAAGTAAAAATAAATAGATGAAAAAATTACAATCATGTAAGACTAGGCCAACAGAGTCCATGGCTGCAGCAGACTTGGCACTGTGCCCCCGCACCTGTCTGTGTGGATCCTGCAGCCTCCTTCTCATTCACTAGGCTGTGGTCTTTTGCTCCCAGTGCTAGAATACACAGTTCTTTCCCCAAGGGCTTGCTCATACCATCAATACCCACCTTCTCTGTAAGCACAAAAAGAACCTGGAAATTTCCTTTCCTGCTAAATATGTGCAGATTACCCACCAAGGTCTCTCATTCATTCATCAATGACTGACCTAGACAGGAGTCATCAATGGTAACCATAATGGATTTGAAAGTTTTATAAGCCACTGTTCACTAAGGGACTACCCAGTGCATAGTAATCCACAAAAAATAGTAAGTGAAAATGTCCAATCTGCACAAAGAGAGGTGAGCCAAGAAGGCAAGAGATTCCTGCCATAGTTGGCTTTTGTTGTTGATTTGACACACATAGGAGGAGGGAAACTCAGCTGGGGAATGTCCTCATTGGGTTGGCCTATGGCCAAGTCTTTGAGGCATTTTCTTAATTGCTGAGTAATGTAGGAGGGCTCAACCTACTGTGTGTAGTGCCACCTGGGTAGGTGATCCCACGTTGTATAAGGAAGCAGGCTGGTATAAGCAGAATTGTATAAAAGTAGTAAACTGGGTTAGGGTTTCTAAAGAAATAGAATCAATAGAATGAATATATATATATTAAATTATGATATATATGATATGATTTCATGATAATAAGGACAAACGTACAGGAATAAAAAAAAAAAAAAAAAAAAAAAAAAAAAAAAAAAATAAAGCCTGGCATGGTGGCGCACGCCTTATAATCCCAGCGCGTCAAAGGCAGAGACAGATGGAAGCTCTGAGTTCAAGGCCATCCTGGTCGACAAGCGAGCTCCAGGCAGCTGGGATAAAAGGGAGACGCATGTCTCAAAAAAAAAAAAAAAAAAGTAGTCACACCACACAGGAGAGGCTGAGAAATCCAGGGAACTAGTCTCAGTCTTGAAGGCTGGATGTCTCAGTAGTCTCAGTCCAATCTGTGCTGAAGGCCCAGTGGAATCCAGGAGATCTGCCGGTCTCTGTACACGCTGGGATCCAAAGAGCTGATCACGCAGCAAACAAAACTCACCACTGAGAGAGAAGGCAAGCCACAGAAAAAAGGGACCAGCATCCCTCTTGCATGGCCTTTAAATACTGCGCTGCGGCAGAAGGTAAACGCCCACATTTGGGTGTGGCCATCCGGACTTGAGGTAGTCTGATCTGACGATCTCTTTCTCATATTTGTTCATAACCTTAGTCCAGTCAAGTTACGACAACCAGGATTTAACCATCACACAGTAACTATTAATAAAAAAGTCCATAGCTGGTTGTGGTTGGCATAACACCTTTAATCCCAGCCAACTCAAGGAGGCAGAGGAGGGCAGATGGTCTGTGAGATTGTAGGCCAGACCTGGTCTATATAGGAGTTCTCAGGCAGCTGGAGGCTACAGGGAGNTTTCCAGCACCAGATGGCAGCTGACAACCAGCTGCAAACTCCATTCCACAGGGGAGCCATGCCGCTTTCTGATCTCCATGGGTATTGCATGACACAGGTACACTTACATATATGTAGGCAATACACGCATAATACATGAAAAGGGGAAAGGGTCTGTATATATTAGTATATATATATAGAAGATATATATATGTGTGTGTTTGTGTGTCTTGTGGGTGTTGGGGGGTAGTGTAAGAGTATGTGTGTCTGTGTATGAGTGTGTGTTGTATAAGTGTGCATATGCTTTGTATGAGTGGGTATGTCGTGTCTGTGCGTGTATCTTTTTTTGCATGTGTATCTTGTGTATCTGTGTCGGTGTGTATGTATCTTATGTGTGTGTTTTGTATGAGTGTGCATGTGCCTGTGTATGAGTGTGGGTGTGTCTGTCCTTTTGACAATAGCTATTCTAGCCTTGCAAGGTAGGCTCTCACTGCAGTTTAAATTTGCACTTCCTGCTGACCGCTGACTGTTGTTGGACATCTTGTTTACCTTTTGCCATTTGTCTGTCTTCTGTTGAGAATTGTCCCCATGTTTTGTCCGTTTTTGTTTCTGCTATTAAGTTGCATGAATTCCTTGTAAGTTTTGGATATTGACTTCTTGTCAGTTATGTCCCATCTGCAGGTACTTTACCCAGTCCCACAGATTACCTTTCCACTGCTGACGGTTTCTGTTGCTGACTCAATGAGCTCTGGTTTGAGGCAGTCCTTTCCTCTATGCTTTCCGTTTTGGCATCTTGTTGGCATGTGTTAAGCCTAATAATGGGTTCCGTGAGGACGCTTTCATGCATGTAGAAGGTGTGCTGATCCTCCTCACCCCTCTGCCTCCCTGTCTCTCCCGTCTTCTTGCATTTGTGCTCATGGGATCAGCTAAAGAAAACGTTTCACCAGTATGAAGAGGCTTTCCCCTCTGCCTAAAAGGCATTCAACTCTCCCCCTCCTGCTGCTAGACACTGTCCTACTTACTTTCTATCACTGTGATAAAACTCTGAGCAAAAAGAACTTGGGAGGAAAGGGCTTACTGCATCTCACACTTGAAGTGACAGTCCTTCTTTGAGGGGAGTGTCAAGGCAGGGGTGGAACCAGAGACTATGCTGCTTACTGGCTTGCTCCTCTGGCCGGTGCGCTCCCTTCCGTCCTCGCTCTCTCCCTCCCTCCCTCCTTCCTCTCTCCCTCCCGTCCTTCCTTCCTTTCCTCTCTCCCTCCCTCCCTTTCCTTCCTCTCCCCTCCCCGCTCCCTCCCTCCCTATCTTCCTCCCCTTCCTCCTTCCCTCTCTTCCCCCCTTCCTTTCAGTTTTATGAGACAACTCTCCCTGTAGCTCCAGCTGGCCTGGAACTCCCTATATAGACCAGGTCTGGCCTACATCTCACAGACATCTGCCCTCCTCTGCCTCCTGAGTGCTGGGATTAAAGGTGTATGCCACCACAACCAGTATGGACTTTTTTATTAATAGTTACTGTGATGGTTAATCCTGGGTGTCGTCAACTTGACTGGACTAAGGTATTGAACAAATATGAGAAAGAGATCGTCAGATCATACTACTCATCAATACCGGATGGCCACACCCAAATGTGGGCGTTACTCTCTGCCAGCAGCAGTATTAAAGGCCATGCAGAGAGATACTGGTCCCCTTTTTTTTCCTGTGGCTGGCCTTCTTCTCAGTGGTGAGTTTGTTTGCTGCGTGATTCAGCTCTTTGGATCCCAGCGTGTACAGAGACCGAGCAGATCTCTGGATTCCACTGGGGCCTTCAGCACCAGATTGGGATGAACTACTGAGACATCCAGCCTTGAAGACAGCTGTTCCCTGGATTCTCAGCCTCTCCTGTGTGGTGTGACTACTTTTTGTTTTTTTTTTTTTGAGACATTGCGTCTCCCTTTTAGTCCCAGCTGCCTGGAGCTCGCTTTGTCGACCAGGATGGCCTTGACTCAGAGATACATGGTCTCTGCCTTTGAGCGCTGGGATGTAAAGGCGTGCTGCCACCTGCAGGCTTTCATTTTTTTTTTTTTTTTTTTTTTTTTTTTCGTTTTTTTCTTTTATTTTTAAATTTATGAATTAATATCATTATATTGATTTAAAATTATTATGATATCTATATGAATTCATTCTATTGATCTATTCTTTAGAGAACCTAACAGTTTACGTACTCTTTATAGCATTCTGCTGTATTGACCAGCCTGCTTCCTTATACAACGTGGGACACTCACCTACCAGGTGGCACTACCACAGGTAGGTTTGAGCCTCCTACATTACTCAGCATAGTAGAAAATTGCCTCAAAGAACTTGGCATAGGCCAAAAACCCAATGATGATTCCCCAGCTGAGGTTCCCTCCTCCTATGTGTGTCAAATCAACAACAAAAGCCAACTATGGCAGGAATCTCTTGCCTTCCCCCACCCCACCCCACCCCCCCCCCCCCCTTTTTGGGGGGACCCTCACCTCTCTTTTTGTGCAATTGACCTTAGAAGAGAATATCAATTATTCAGTCCTTAGGAAGGAAATTCTGATATTTGTAACTGCTTCAGTGAGGCTAGAAGAGACTAGTCTGTGTGAAACAAATCAAAGAAAGAAAAAGAGGGGCTGGAGAGATAAGCCTAGCAGTTAAGAGCGCCGACCGCTCTTGCAGAGGACCTGGGTTCGATCCCCAGCACCCACATGGTGGCTAGGAACTGTCTTTAACTCCAGTTCCAGAGGAATCCGACACCCTCTTCTGATCTCTGCGGCATTGCACGACACGGGTGCACCAACCTATATGCAGACAATACATTCATACACATATGAAAATAAATAAAAAAATTAAAAAAAGAAAGAAAAAGAAAGGCTGAATGTCATTAAATACTCAAACTTATGGAATGAAACAGTGTTTGGATGGAGGTTGCAGAAGAGGAACTGGGTAGGTGTTGGTCAAAGTTCATAGTTTCAATCACAGAGTGCATAACTTGCAGAGATCTAATATGCGTAGTTAATGATGATACACTGGTAATTCGCTGAAGGAAGATGTATGTATATTCACACCACAAGAGAAAAAAATTGCTATTTAAAGTGATATATTAGATTGGGTGATTATTTCACAACATGAGCACATCGAAACATGCTGCGTTATATGTGAAATACAATTTCTATCTGACCATTTTACTTCAGTAAAGCTAAAAACAATATGGTTTTAAAGGTCTTCAGGAAATAAGTTGATAAGCAGGTTCATTCATGACTAGATTCCCCGAGGCCTGGGATTGTCTGCACCCCAGATGCCAGCCTCCTGGCACAGCTGCTCAGTGTACGTCTGGGCCCTCAAAGGACTGAGCTGGCAGCCTGACGGCTGCCAGTTGCCAACCTCCTCCTCTCTCCAGAGTGGGAGGAAGTAGCTTCCTGTGTGACAATTAGTTAAACTCTGACTGGGTGGGCACCTGCTGTGTTTTTCCGAGGTCACAGTCTCCATAACACAGTTCACAAGTGAACTGCAGCCAGCCTCAGAGAGGGGACAGGAAGCCACCTTTGGCTGGAGCCAGAGCCCTTGTTTTCCAGCCAAATGTAGTCACCCAGGTAGTGGGAGATCAGCCTGCGATGTTCAATAGATCAATTGTTTCCACCCACCTCCTTCTGTAGCGTCCGGAAGACATGAAATAGGATTTGAGGTAAGATTAACGCGCTGCCTCACCGTGCTGTCTATCTAGAAGGCACACTCTTGAGTATTGTGTGTGAGTACAAAGCGCCTTTCAGAGCTGCCTTGTAAAGCGCTGCTTTTCCAAGGATTCTGTTTTAATGTTAGGTGTCTCATTGTTCCTGGGACAAAGTGGTAGGAAGGTTTCACGGCAATCTAAGTAATCTTATCAACCCAGATCGCTCAGACTTGCGTTTTACTGCCTTTAAGTGAAGTAGCCGGATAAACTGCCAGCCATTTCAAGGGCCCTTTGGGAGAACAGTGAGCCGCATTTATTAAATGCCAGCCACACACCAAATAGGGCCCAGGGCAGCTCACCTGTACTTTGGCTAATGTCACAATATGAAAAATAAAAGATCTACTTGGGGTTAGGACACAGGTCTGCTTTTTTAGGGTGTGCGTACGGGGTACTGTATTTAATAAAGGACTTGCATATGCAGGGTAAAGCTCATCACTGAGCTTTTTTTGTTTTTTTGTTTTTTTGTTTTTTTGGTCTTTTTGAGACAGGGTCTCCCTGTAGCCCCAGCTGTCCTGGAACTTGCTCTGTAGACCAGGCTGGCCTTGAACTCACAGAGATCCGCCTGCCTCTGCCTCCTAAGTGCTAGGATTAAAGGCGTGTGCCACCACGCCTGGCTCATCACTGAGCTTTATCTCTAACCTTCTTTCTACTTTTTTACTTTGAGTATTTTTTTTTTAATTTTTTAAAATTTTACCTATTTTTGTATGTATATGAATGTACTGTCTGCATGTAGGTTTGTGCACCCATGTTGTGCAATGCCGCAGAGGTCAGAAAAGGGTCTCAGATTCCCCTGGAACTGGAGTTCTCCTGGAATTGGAGTTACAGACGGTTCTTAGCTGCCATGTGGGTGCTGGGGATCAAACCCGGGTCCTCTGCAAGAGCAGTCGGTGCTCTTAACCGCTAGTCTATCTCTCCAGCCCTTACTTTGAGTATTTTAATGTTCCGTATTTTTAATTATGTGTGTGTGTGTGTGTGTGTGTGTGTATGTATGTGTGTATGTGTGTATTTCTGCATGTGAGCGCAGTCCCCATGGAGGTCAGTAGGGGGCATCGGAGCCCCTGGAGCTAGAGTTACAGGCCAGTTGTGATCTGCCAAATGTGGGTGCTAGGAGTCAGAGTCAAGCTTGGGTCTTCTGCATGAGCAGTACACACTCTTATCCATGGAAGCATCTCTCTAGCCTCTAGTTTTGTTTTTGTTTTTGAGACAGGGTCTCAACAAGTGGCCAGACTGGTCTTGGTTTCTCTCTGTAGCCCAGGCAGGCCTTGAACTTGCAACCTTCCTAACTTAGCTTCTAGTAGCTGAGGCCCTCAGGCATGGCTAAAAAATAAGAATAAAAACAAAAGTGAGGAAAATGATTTAAGAAAGTGAGGAACTAATTTTCTTTCAGACAAGCAAATAATAAGATAGATTTAGAAATTACTTTGTGTCATCCACCTATGTCAGGTGGTAGAAGCTTCTTATAGACCAGCACACAAACAGACTTTAGACAACACAGGAAAACCAACTATTGAAGGATTCTGGAAAGTAAAGCAGCCAAAAGCAGCCAAAGAGTATTCATTTTCTTTTCTGTTGCATTCTTGGGAGCTTTCGTCTCCCTTCTTCTCATGTCATTTACCTCCTTATTTATGGATTTTTCAGGAGGGCAGGTGATAAACACATATCAGCATCTGTGTGGGAGCATAGATTTTAATAATGTTCCTGTGTAGAAATACCAGGCAAGGAACCCCAGACATTATTAATGGCTGACAGATAGTGAGAGTAGAGTTCTGTATGGGCACTTTCTAATCCTGAGTAGGAACTGGATGTGAATCACAGTAAATACTTAAAATACTTCCTAGATTTTTTTTGGGGGGGGGTCTTTTCAAGACAGGGTCTCCCTGTAGCCCCAGCTGTCCTGGAATTTGCTCTGTAGACCAGGCTGGCCTTGAACTCACAAAGATCCAACTGCCTCTGCCTCCCAAGTGCTAGGATTAAAGGCGGTGCACCATCATGCCCGGCTCCTAGATTTTTTTTTTTTAGGTGCGTGTCACCACACCTGGCTTAAAGGCAGTTTTTAGCCTCCGTACGGGTGCTGGGAATTGAACCCTCTGCAGGAGCAGTTGGCACTCTTAACCACTGGGCCATCTCTCCAGCCCCATTGCTAGATTTTTATCCAGCAACCACACCAAGTGAGACAGACAAAGCTTATGCTTTAAGTCTGACATAATGAATTGTCTGTTAAAATACAAGTCATCTTTCTTCTGGGGAATATAACAAAATCTAGCCTTCACAATATAATATTCACTGTGTCCAGAAAAGAAACTAAATGTTTAGCAAACCTAAAACTGCTAACAATGACCCATAATTGTGTGAAAAGAATCAGTACATGCTGCCATAAAACTATATTTAAATAGCTAAGGTCACAAGATTAGATGGGGGCTCGAGATGGCTCAGGGGTTCAGAACACTTGTTGTTCTTCCAGAGCACCTACAGGGCAGCTAACAGAACCATTCATAACTCCAGTTCCAAGTGATCTGATGCCCTCTTCTGGCCTCTGGAGGCATTGTACACATGCAGTGAACTTACATACATGCAAGCAAAATACTCAAAACAGTTTTAAAATATGACCTAGATGACTGGGCATGTTGGTGTACACCTTTAATCCCAGCATTCTGAAGGGAATCAGAAATAAAAACTAATGATCCAGATGTCCAAAGAAGCATTTTAAAGCAGATTACTGGCCAATCTTTAATGCTGAAAAGAAATTAATCAAACTGAAGGGAAATATAGGAAACAGAATATTAAAAAAATCAAATGGAAGGTTTATCATGGAAAATATATCAGGAATAACACATTCTCTACCTGCGCTTCTTGGGAAAGCAAATAGTAGCAAAAAACAAAAAAGAAAAAAATAGTTAAGTTCAACATAAATCAACAAGAAACATTCCATTTGAAAAGAGAAATGTCTGAATAAAAAGGAGCCAAGGGGCTGGAGAGATGCTCAGTGGTTAAGACGGTACACTGCCCTTGCTTGTAGAGGACATGAGTTCAGTTCCCAGCACTCATTTCGGGCAGCTCAGGACTTGCTGTAACTCTAGCTCCAAGGGATCTGTTGCCCTCTTCTGGCCTCCATGGGTATAGCACTCATGTGAATAAATCCATACACACACATACACATACACATACACATACACATACACATAATTAAAAAGAAAAATACAGGGCTGGAGGGATAGCACAGTTGTTAAAGGCTAAGGCTAACAACCAAAAAGTAAAAATAAAAATACATTATTTGAAAAAGAGAGCTGAAAGGATGATAAAAAGCTCTGCCATGCCCAAAGCAATGAAAACACAGGAAGAATCATAGAAACCACATTTCCAGAACACTAGAAACTAACCAGAGAGACCTGAAGCACACCAGAGGACAGTTAAGAAAATAGTTGAGTCAGATGTGGTGGTGCACACCTTTAATCTAGCACTCGGGAGGCAGAGGCAGGTGGATCTCTGTGAGTTCAAGGCCAGACTGGTTTATAGAGTGAGTTCCAGGCCAGCTGGGGATACAGAGAGACCTTGTCTCAAAAAAAATAAAAGTCTCTTAAATGTAGGCTCCTGTAAAATATGAAACAAGTTACACACTGCCTTACATAGGGTCTTATTCAGAAGGGAAGAACTAGGCACACTTAAGCAAAACCAAAGTACAGCAATGTAGCTTAATATTGAGCACCTGGGATTCACTCACAACTTTCTGGACTCCAAAGGGCAGAAGTGGAACTGGGACCACTCTACTTCTCTGGCTCTTCAGTCTACAACACACAAAGCTTGTCTCATAGGCTCAGGCTGGCTCCACTCTGCCCCTGCCACTGCTCTTGACTGTCGTCCCATGGTCCTAGCATCTCCGATATGCTGGAGTCTCCATTGCAACTGAGGGTGCGCATTCACCAGTGTCCTCTCCTGAGCTCTCACAGTGCCAAGCCTCATCTACTCTCCAGGACCTCTTCATGTTTTCAAAACCAGTACCATGTAGGAGACTCTTACACATTGCCAAGTCCTGCTTCCAGCTTGAGATAGACCCTTGGGCTCCCTCTGGGCCACAGCTTCTCTGACCTGTGCTGACACAGAGGCTAACCCTCCCAAAAGATTTCACTCAATTATGATGATTTCTTGTTACAGGTGATTTTCAGCCTCAGGTGAGCAGCATTTATTATCCCAGTAAAATCACAAAAAGGTTCTCTTCCAAAAAAAGTGTTAATTCAAAATATCTCACACAAACAGCCCTGAGAAAGCCTTTGCTTTTCTTTGAAGCCTCACAAGACAGAACTCCATCATCTATACCTTTTCAGCATTACCTTCCAAGTTCCTACAGAACAACTCACTAAGCTCCAAGCACTTTTTCAATCCAAGGCTCCAAAAACTTCCATAGCCCTCCCAGACACACATGGTCAGGCCCATCACAGCAATATCCCATTCTTTCACATGTGAATTTCTGTCCTGACTTCTTCCTCTTGCTGTGATATAAACACTGACCAAACCAACTTAGGGAGGAAAGGGTTTGTTTCACCTTCAGCTTTCAATTCATCATGGAGGGAAGCCAAGACAGGAACTCTGAGCAGGAGCTGAAGCACAGACTGTGCAAGAATGCTGCTTACTGTTTGTTTTTCTGGGACTGTGTTACTTCACTTAACATAATATCTTCCAGCTCCATCCATTTACCTGCAAAGTTCATGATATTGTCCCTCTTTACTGCTGCATAGTACTCCATTGTATACATGTACCACATTTTCTCTATCCACTCGTCAGTTGAGGGGCACCTGGGCTGGTTCCAGCTTTTTGCTATTGTGAACAGAGCTGCAATAAACATAGCTGTGCATGTATCTTTGCAGTAAGTTGTGTCTTGTGGGTATATACCCAGGAGTGGTATGACTGGGTCAAATGGAAGGCTCATTTTGAGTCTTCTAAGGGTTCTCCACACTGCTTTCCATAGTGGCTGTACAAGTTTACATTCCCACCAGCAATGGATGAGTGTTCCCCTTTCCCCACAACCTCTCCAGCA
>VZQC01012407.1:2234716-2287285 GCA_009823505.1 Rhizomys pruinosus | reverse complement strand
GAGTGGGGTATTGCTGTGACAGACCTGACCTTGGTGTTTTGGGGAAGGATTGTGGAGGCGTTTGGAACTTTGGGCTGGGAAGATCATTGAATGCCTAAAGATTGTTGCTGTGGAGCTTGGAGCAGTTTTGCTGAAGGAGTTGTAGAAGATGGAGGCCTGGCTTGTGAAGTTTCTAGTTTCAAAGGAGAGCAGAGATCATCAGGACTGTGTAATCTGTGGGTTCTGGTCAGCTGGGGCTGTGGAGAATCAGCTGTAAGTAACAAGAGACCAGAACCTGAAGTGAAACTTTTGTGGTACTGGGGCAATTGATGCTGGTTAGCTGGGGCTGAAAAATCAGCTGTAAGTAACAAGAGACCAGCATCACTGAGGTGAAATCTTCTGGGGAGAATATCTTCAAGGTCAGCACACAGAAGCTGTGACCCAGAAAGGGCCTGAGCCTCCATCTCGAGCCAGAAGCAGGACTTGGTAACGTGTAAGAGTCTCCTATATGGTTCCGGTGTTGAAATTTGAGGGGGTCACAGAGAGCAGCCGAGGCTTGGCACTGTGAGAGGTCAGGAAAGACCATTGGTGGAAGTGCACCTCGGTTGCAGTGAAGACCCCAGGATTGCAGGGGTCATGGAGAGAAGCTGAGGCTTTGCACCAGGAGAGGTCAGAAGAGACCATTGGTGAAGGTGCTGCCTCAGTTTCAGTGGTGACCCCAGCGTTTTGGAGATGCCGGGACCGTGGGACAACCACCAAGAGCAGCAGCAGGTGTGAAATGGAGTCGGCCTGGGCCTTCGAGATGAGCTGTGTGTGCCATGGACAGCAGAGTCAGAGAAGGGGAGCTGCCAAAACCCTTTGGAGCCCAGAAGATTGTGAGTGAATCCCAGGTGTCCAGCCTTGAGCTCCCTGAGATATGAACTGTGACGCAGGAGATGTAAGCTGAATAAACCCTTTCCTCCCCAAGTTGGTGTCAGTCAGAGTGTTTTGTCACAGCAATGGAAGACAAACTAGAACACAGGATATATCTCACTTATAAATCTATTCACAGGAAATGTCCTAAACATAAAAAAAATCTGTAGGTTTCAAAACATATACTAGGATTTCTATGTTGAGATCAGCCTTGAGGTCTGAGGAGAGCTGATGATATCTAAATATATGGAATTTATTTGGGGGTGATGAAAATGTTCTAAGTTTGAAAATAATGATGGTCTGCATGTATTTGAAGATCTCAGAGTCACCAAATTGTAAGTGTTAAATGGACAAATTGTATGGTATATAAGCTATAGCTTGACAAAGATATTTAAAAAGAAAAGGAAACTTCATAAGTATGATACAGGCATTGTTAGCCATTTTTTGAGAACAGTATCAGAACTTAGGGATTAAAAGGCTTGGCAATGAGTACTATAGGAATTTTCTTTTCCTTTCTATTTATATTATATTTTCAAACATATATGTCTGTGTGTGGATATGCCCATGTGAGTGTAGTGCCCATGGAATCTAGGAGAGGGTGTCAGATCCCCTGGAGCTGGAGTTATAGGCAGTTGTGAGCTACCCAAAGTGGGTGCTGGGAACTGAATTCAGATCCTTAGCAAGAGCAGCACATGCTTTGAATGGCTGAGTTATCTCTCCATCCCCCGGTACAGGGATTTTTCAACTAGGAGTATCAAGATTACCTGAGATTCTTCTATAGTACATATTCTGCAGGCACTGTGGAACTTACAAAGGTAATTTAGGCATGACACTGGAAGGGGAACAGAAGGCCTAGGATGAATGCCATTGGGTATTAAGCTGCAGGGCATAGTCCCAGAAAGAGCAGAGCTGATGCCAGGGCTTGGTTTTCAGGACTCCTACTGCACTGTGCTTTCCAAGGGCTCTGCTGCCTCTCACAAGTAGAAACTTCTGCTCAGTTCTCAACAACCTCTACTGCAGCCCAGTGTTCTAATGACTGAGGATCTCATATGCCTGAAGGTCAATACCCAAAGATATCTGAAGATTTGACTGTTTGCACTCTGAATTGATGAAGTAGACATAGTCATGAATATTAATTACCAGGTACATTTTCATGGAAAGATTTTGGTGCATTGGAAAGATTTTTTTTTTTTTTTGCCTTTTGAGACAAGGTTTCTCCTGTAGCTAGAGCTGGCCAGGAACTCACTTTGTAGACCAGGTTGGTCTTGATCTCACAAAGATGCACCTGCCTCTGCCTCCCAAGTGCCAGGATGAAAGACAGCCACCACACCCAGCTCAGAAAGAAGATTTTAATGGCAGCCAGAAAAACCATAGATTTAGGCTTCATGTGAATTCTCTGTACAACTTTGATTTATTGTTATACCCTTTAGGAACCCTGGGTATCATCAGATTATGTGACTCTCCACCCTGAATGCACGACATGGTGGGAGAGAATGTAGCTCGATGCTCACAGAGATTCTAATTCCATTGATTTGGGAGAAAGCTGCTACTTCTCCAGGTCATTCTAACATACATCAGGAAGTAAACCTTTGATTTTGTTCCCTCACCATTGTGGATGAGTTACTTAAGGGCTTTTCCAAGCCCTTGAATCTTCTGTAATTTTATGAGTATTTCCACTCTCAATGAAAAATCTAAGAATGACTTCAGCCTATTGTGTAAGGGAATAAGGCCACTTATTTATCAGCGTTGGGTGGATTCAAGCAAAGATGGAAAACATCTGTGCTGAGTATCAGTTGCCATGGTGACATGGGACATACTGAGGAGGGAGGAGGATTGGTCCAAGGGGACTTTCTTGTTGCAAATTCAAACCATAAGGCAAAAGCCACTGTTTATGTGCCTGCCCTGCCTATAGTCTGGTTGTAAGCTTGGTACACTAAGGCTGTTTCCAGCATACGGACAGCCTCATTTTTCTTCTCTTTACAGGAATGTCTGAAATTTCACATTGATCTTGCTGTGAATGTTGACAGTGTCAACCACTTGTGCCAATTTTGGATGGCAGAGGTCAGAGAAAAATCAGACAAGGTCCTTAAATGAGTCCTGATACACAGGAGGTAAATTACCAGCTAATTCATAACTGCTTCCTTTCCAATTCCTTCCATTCCTTTTTGAATTTTTTTCCATTTTATTTATTTGTTTTTGTGCAGCAGGTCTTAGTAGGCAAGTATGCATGGAGGTCAGAAGACAACCTGCAGGAATCCATTCTTTCCTCCAACACTCAGGCCGTCAGGCTTGACAGCAAGTGGCTTTACTCACTGAGTCACCTCAAAAGCTCCCACTGTCCCTGATTTTATAAATTATTTTTATTTTATTTTTATGTGTATGAGTGTTTTGTCTGCAAGTATGTAAGTGCACCATGTGTATACAAGTCCATGGGGGCCAAAAGGCTGTCTGTTCCCTGGGAATTGGACTTACAAATGCTTTTTAGCTGCATCAAATGAGTACTCAGGGAAGTGCAGCCAGTGCTCTTAATGGCTGGGACATCTCTCCAGCCCCAAATACAGTTTTAAAAGTTAAATAATTTTCCATTCTCTTTTGGGAAAAACTGCAGTACAAATTAACATAGAAGGGAGTGGTAAGATAGAAATCACATTTGAGATATAACTTCTTGGGGTTGGAAAGATGGCTCTGCAGGTAGAGCACATACTGCTCTTGCAGAAGACCAGAGTTTGCCTAGCACCCACACTGGGTAACAAAGGAACCTGCCTGCAACTCTAGCTTCAGAGAATGCTCAAACGCCCTCTTCTGGACAAAGTGGGCACCTGCACTCATGTGAACATGCCTCACACAGACACTCACAAATACACATTAACCATATAAATCTTTAAAAATATAACTTCTTACCTATTCCAGGAATGGGTCTCCCAGCTGTCCTGGAACTCCCTATATAGACCAGGCTGGCCTTGAACTCACAGAGATCCCCCTTTCTCTGTCTCAAGTGCTGGGATTAAAGGCATGTGCCACCACCACACCCAGCTTGAGTTCTCTTTTAATGGTGTTATTTTGAAGTTAATATCTGCTTTCCTTTATCATTTTCACACATTTTAGTCACTTATGCCTGGAAAGTTTAAGAAGATGATATTAGAGACCACTTAACTTATAGAAGGACAGAGACAAAGCCTACTAAAGATGTAATTTTCTTAAGCCGGGCGTGGTGGTGCACATCTTTAATCCTAGAGCACTAGGGGGGCAGAGGCAGGTGGAACTCTATGAGTTCAAGGCCAGCCTGGTCTACAGAATGAGTTCCAGGCCAGCTGGGGTTATAAGGAGACCCTGTCTCAAAAAAAAAAAAGATGTTAATTTTCTTTTTAATCAAAGTTAATCAACACTCTTTTCTAATTACCAGCATGAGAAAATGTTACAAATGAGGCTTCCACACTTCCCATTTGCAAGAGGAAAGATTGACAATGTGACCTCTGATGTTTTTGTTTTCTTTAATAATTGTTCATTTTCTCTCCAGTTTCTAACAGAAAGCTATTTTCTATAAAAATTTACATATGAGCACAGCAAGTGAAAGCTAGCATTTGAGAGCCCTCCTTGCTTTTCTTTTTCTCTCTCTAAGGGCTGTTTTGTAGACTATACAATGATGAGAAGAAGAAAAGGAAATTAATTCACTGAGGTATCCCACAAGTACCTGCTATTTGCCAATGTTTAACTTAGCATTAGAAACACTGAAAATGATGTGGCTGTTTCTTTCAGATGTCTCTTAGTAGAAAGACTCTGTTTTCAAAAGAGATACAAATTCTTGTTAGATAATAATCCCATGTGCAAAATGCTTTAGAAAAACAGAAAAGGAAATTGATTCTATTTTACCCATTCAGTGACTGTCCGACAAAGATGATGATATCTACAATGATTCTGGAGAGATGGGTGGGAGAAGAGTGGGTAGGGCAAAGACAGAGTTGTGCTAGTTAGTTTTGTCAGCTTGACACAAGCTAGAATCATTTGGGAAGGAGGGACCCCCCGCCTCCCAAAAAAAGAATTGCCTCCATTAGCCTGACCCATGGCCATGTCTGTGGAATATTTTCTTAATTTTTGATTAATGCAGGAGGGCCCAGTGCCATCATCGGGTCAGATGGGCCTGGGCAGTGTAAGAACGCTAGCCAACCAATCCAGCAGGGGGCGCTTCTCTACTGTCTCTGCTTCATTTTCTGCCTTTAGATTCCTGATTTGGTTTAGATCAGTGATGGCTTGTGAGCTGGAAGTTGTAGCTGGAATTTTTTCAGCCCAATGTTGGTTTTGGTCAATGTTTTATGACAACAAAAAGCAAAGCAACCTAGAACAAAGGGCGATCAAGGCAAAAGGAACAGAATATTCAAACATAAGGCAGATAGCTTCCAGAACAGTCTTCCTATAATCTGTGTTAGCTGGTCCCCACACCTTCATGAAGTACCTTTTGAACTTCAAGAGAGCAGACCAGTGCCAACTATAAAATATTGCCAAACTGACTGTGTGTGGTTTCCCACATAAAACACACAGTAGCTTTGGATTTCACACCCCACATGTGATGGAACTCAAGTAGCATACTGACACAGCCAATATTATCCAACCCAGCCCAGACTCAGGTAACTGGACACAGCCCTGACCCATGAGGGCTGCAAGGCAAATCCTTACAACCAACTACTGCATCTGGGTGACTATGAGATAATAAATGCTAAGTTATGTAAGCTACATTTGGGTTCATTTGTTTCACAGTGATAGAAAGCTAATGTAGGTGGCATCCAAGTATGTATCATGCTCTGAGATAAGGTGGGAACTTGAGAGAGATAAGCTAAAGGGAAGATGGAGATCAGATTGGAAAGGTTTAGCAGTCAGGTATAGATCACAGAGATAGGAGAGAAGGTTATTGATGCTTTTGCCAATTAAGTAATGCAACTCTATTAGTTAGAAAAGAGCTATGTAGACACAGCAACACATGATAAACAGTTGTGTCAGCAGATGTGTGTCATTCATGTCAGACATGAATTACAGAGAATTATTTCCTACTGGGCTGTCTTGGCCCATTCATATTAGAAGCTGACTTTAGAATTCATGAAAGAATTTAGGGATTGATACCCTATCCTTTTCCTAGACTCCCATCCACAGCTCAGTTGATAGTGGACTTACTGCCTCTGCCTGAGCATCTTCAGGAACTGGGAGCTTATCTCTAATGGAGCCAACCATCACTGTATCAATTTGAAAGGCTGTAGAACTCCTTGCAATGTTTACAGGCTTTGGAACTAAAAATTTTAGGATCCATGTGTACTAGGAATGGGTTTAGAATCCTGTCACCTATGACCAGGCTAATCTCTCTTTGGAGATAAGTGACATTTTCATCTATTGCATCAAATATTTATAAATTACATCTGTACTAAGTTATTCTGATCCCCAAGCCCAGAGATCCATATTACTTCTAATTAGTATCCGAACAGTACAGTAGTTGAGACTTTACCCAAGATCTGGCTTTATAAATTTATCATAATCAGAGCTGGAGAGATGGCTCAGTGGTTAAGAGCACTGGCTGCTTTTGAAGAGGACCCAGGTTTGATTCCCAGCACCCACATGGCAGCTAACAACCATCCATAACTCAAGTTCCAGGGGATCTGATGCCCTTTGCTTCCATGGGCATTGCATGACATGGGTGCACTTACATACATGCAGGCAATACATTGATACATGTAAAAAAAATAATAAGCTGGGAGTGGTGGTGCACACCTTTAATCCCAGCTCTGGGAGACAGAGGCAGGAGGATCTCTGTGAGTTCAAAGCTAGCCTGGTCTACATAGTAAGCTCAAGGCCAGCTGGGACTAAAGGGAGACCCTGTTTCAAATAGACTAAATAAATAAATAAATAAATCATAAAATATTCCTGAAAAATAAAAAATAAGCTAGGTGTGATGGCACATGCCTTCAGTCCCGGCACTCAGGAAACAGAGGCAGGCAGATCTCTGTGAGATTGGGGCCAGCCTGGTCTACATAGTGAGTTCCAGGCCAGGCGGAGCTACAGGGAGACCCTGTAACCAATAATTAATTAAACAATACATTTATCAGAATTATTAAAGAGAAAGCTGAACCCACTTCAGCATCCCTACTTGAGATTTTATTTGTAATATTTATAAAGCTCATAAAGAGTGCTGGGGATGTAGCTCAGTACAGTGCTTGCCTAGCATTCACAAGGCCCTGGGTTCATCCTCAGCAGGAGTAAACTGGGTGAGGTAGGGCAGGCCTATATTCCTCATAAGTTCAAATCAGAAGTTTAAGATCATCTTTAGCTACCCTTCTTGAAAGAAGGAAAGAAAGAAAGAAAGAAAGAAAGAAAGAAAGAAAGAAAGAAAGAAAGAAAGAAAAGAAAGAAGGAGAGAGAAGGAAGGAAGGGAAGAAAGAAAGAAAAGGGGGAAGGAAGAAAAGATTCTAAACAGCACTGAATTAGAAGAGGTTTGTGGTTTTGTATTGATTTGCAGTTTCATAAATACCCCGGAAAATCCACAGTGTTCGATCCCATGCCATCCACTTGATGGCACTCAAGATGATGTGGCTTAAAGGCTGAGGTCCCAGGATGTCTAGAATGAAGTCATCGTTAATCAAGACTTGGCACAGACCAAGCCCTGGTAGAGGAAGCATGAGAAGTAATCCAGTTTGTATAAATCCCTTGCCTTTCCAGGCCAAGGTTATAACACTTGGCAACCGTTAGAGGCTGTTAAATGATTTGGATGTCTTTACAGTTGCTTAATCAGTAGGCTCAATCATTTGGGGGTTTTAATGACTTTTAATCATTTGGTGTATTATGTGGTCCTTATAGGTCCTGCCAAGACAATTCTGAGAAAGAGGAAAGAGTAATGCAAAACTGTGAACCAGGAAGTCACTTTGCATCTTCTTTTATGTATAACACCAAAATTTAAGGTCGTGTTTATATTAGTATTATCCTGATCCTGGTTATGCATTTGATGTTTGGAACCTTATTTTGAAATGTGTCATAGGATGTCTCTTAATTTTCAGAAATGTAATGTAATAAGAAATGGACTTTCAAGTCAGACTGACTCACTTTCAAATCATGCCTTTATTGAGGCATCTTAGATCATACATGGCAGGAGGAGAGGTACCTGAGAACTTACAGCTTCAGGGCCTTCAATACTGACTTCAGCTTCACAACACTATGGAGACACTGGAATAGATCCACTTCAACCCAGCTTGGGGCATCTCTAATGGGTCATCCCTGATGAATTGACCAGCTGACACTTTGTCAGGTCTGCATCGTGGTCTTTGGCTTATCCCGCCCAGTTGTGAAATGCCCTGTAGCCTGAAGGATTCCCCTGCTGAAATTGGAGTCCTCTCCTTTTTTATCTTTCAGAAACATTCCTCCCAATTAACCATTAATGTTTCTAACTCTACCTCAGTGCCTGCTTCCCAAAGGTTCCTTCTGACATGGGAAGTCCTGTAAACACTATGAGATTCAGTTTCTTTCTCTTTCAAATTACATTGTTACCATACACAAATTTGGAGAAGTTAAATGAGGTAAACTATCTAAAGTAAATTGGCTCACAGTAAAATTTCTCTTTCCCCCTCTCCTTGTGACTTGCTAGCAGGAAATTTATTTTTGTTACTACTGGTGTGTTGAAATCAGATATAGTCATGCTTATTTACCAACTGTGATATACTTAGAATAGCTAATGCCATATCGGGGGAGGAAAGCTAGAAACATATGATCATAAATGTCTCTGTGAGCACCCAGAGGGTAGGAAGTTTAGGTGTTATTTTATGACAAAATGTTAACACAAGATCCCAGAAAATATCACATCTAACCTGGAATGTCAAGAAGAATTACCTGTGGAGAAAACATCTGCTTTAAGTCTGGAAGGATGACTACAAGAAATCATCAAGATGGGAGGCAGAGACAGGAAGATCTCTGTGAGTTAGAGGCCAGCCTGGTCTACATAGTGAGTTCCAGGCCAGCTGGGGCTACAGGGAGACCCTGTCTCAAAAAGACCAAAATAAAGAAGAAATCAACAAGATAAGAAAGTTGCCAGGTGGGGTGGCACACATCTGTAGTCCCAGCACTCCGGAGGCTGATGCAGGAGGATAATAAGTTTGAGCCATCCTGGGCTAGATAGTAAGACCCTCCCTGTCTCCAGCAAAGCGAAAAGAAGAGAAAGCGTTTTGCCAGGAGCAGGAGCAACTCTGCTCATCTTCAAAGTCAACAAAGAATAAGGTGAAGTCAGACACTCAAAATGGAGCCCCACATTATCCAGCAAATTAGAGAACAGGGAGAAGTGTCCCAGCAGGGCACTCCTTGAAGGGGTTGTGATGGGGACTTTCTGTCCCATTTTATAGAAAATCTGAGCAGAATAGGGCTAGAAAGCCTGGCCCAAAGGCATACGATGGTAAAGTGTTTGAAACACCCAGGGACACTGCCCATCTTTAAAGCTCTTTTTAACTGAAAATGCTGAAGCCCAACCTGAAGGGTCTACTGAGATGATTCAGATCAATACCACCAGGTCTTAATTAGCTGATATCCTCCTGGAGCAGGAAGGGGGGGGGGTATAGGCAACAACCTCAAAAATCAGTGCTTGAGGTCTTTTCTGGGAGAGTCGCTGTGCTCACAGTTTAAGGAATGTGAGCACGCTTTCAGGGAAACAGAAGCCAATGTACACAGTCACAGCCTTCAATTCCCCCAAATCAATTAGGCTTAAGTGAAGTTAAGGGTCTGACAGAGCCACAAAAGAAAGAACAATCTCTAACCTCAAAATTGAAGCTGATGCTGCTGCCTTAATCTAAGCCATTGTGTCTGGCCCTATTTGCAGAACCAGGTCTGGTTCTCATCGTTTTTGTGGATTTAAGTAAAATCCTCACATAACTTGAATTAGGGTTTGGGTTGATGACATTTCTTTTATTATAAAATAAGAAAAGAAAGAAAACAGCCAAATCTCTATGATCCAAGCCACTGATATACTGGACAAGGAAGGGCTGCCCCAATAGTTAAAGAATATTTTTCCCTAAAGAATAAGGGCGACACATGAGGGGTGTGGGACAGCCCCTTTCAAAGAGCCAGGTGGTTTTGCCTATTCATATGCAGGTGCACCACATGCATGCAATGCCTGTGGAGGCCAAAAGAGGGCATCAGAGAGCTGGGCATGGTGGCACACACCTTTAATCCTAGCACTTGGGAGGCAGAGGCAGGTGGATCTTTGTGAGTTCAAGGCCATCCTGGTCTACAGAGTGAGTTCCAGGACAGCTGGGGCTACAGGGAGACCCTGTCTCGAAAACAGAAAAAAAAAAACTGCTCTGGCTCATGCCCAGCCTACCTTCTTAGTACTAATACTACCCTCAACAATCAGAAAATACACCACAAGATGTGGCCACAGGCCAATCCAATGAGGCCAATTGCCCAATCGAGGCTCCCTCAACCCAGGTGTGTCAAGTTGACACCAAAGCTATCCAGCACATGTACTGATTCTGTTATTGGTGAGTCCTATGACCTTGTGGCTGTTACTTTGTCTCCACCCTTTTTTCTTCTATGATTTTGGAAATGACCAGCATTTGAAAGTTAGATTTCAAAAAGCATTAGTCTCGTGAGATTGTCCTTAGAATCAAAAAGGGTTCAGTCTGGGAAAATCTGTCTTTTTTTTTTTTTTCTCCTAGAAACCTCCGCATCCATATTGTCATAGTAATGACTCTGAGATGTCCCATACTCAGGGACTTTTTTGATTTGGGTCACACAGAACTTTCCCATTTGACCACTAATGCTCTTTCCTTCCATCAGAGCACTTTACCTTCTCCTGGATGCTCTTTGGAACATGCAGAATGAGCCGATCTCTTGAGAGTCTTTTCAGTTGTAGTATTTTTCTTTCTCCTCCATCGCCTCCTTTAGTGTTTCCTTTGCTAACTCCAGCATTGGGTCCAAAAGAAGATGCCTTTGTTGATTAATAACATGGTCCAGCAACGGCTCTACAGTCATCCAGAGCTGTATGGGTAAGACACACCTCCATCAGTTGGTGCACAATGATGAAATCAGTATGCAACCTAAAACTGTGCCTTGCAACATTCTTGGTGCTGCTAATGCGTCCCCCCACCTCCATTCCCCAGGCAGCCTATTCTTTGGGAATCCTATGCTATTTTTCTCACCCAAATGGAAAGAAAAACTTGGAACCAGAAGCCTTTCGTTGCCTTCTGAAGTAGCTGAGGCCAAACAAGAGCAATGGACTGGAAACCAGAACGTCTGGACTTGAATTCTGCCTGTGCTGTGAACTTGACCTTGATTTGGCACAAGTCACCTGTCCAATCAAAACCTCACGCATTTCTCCATCTAGAAAGTAAAACATTGAGCTGGATGGGTCTGTGTGTTCTCCCCAGCACGAGCTGTGTTTGCTTTCTGGATAAATAGCACACAAAGCCTGATTTGACTCCAGCTGTCCTACGATTTGTCACCACGGGCTCTGTAGTAGCCATTCCCATAGGGTTTGATAGGAAGCTCTGTCCTAACAGTAGCAGGGGATAGGAAGAGCTCATGCCCATCTGGCTCTTTAAAACTTATTATTCAATTATTTTTTATTTTATGTACACCCCAACACATAGTGCCAAACTATTATCCATGACTCCATTTGCAGGGAATCTGATGCCCTCTTTTTTTTTTTTTTTTTTTTTTCTTTCGAGACAGGGTCTCCCTGTAGCCCCAGCTGTCCTGGAACTCACTCTGTAACCAGGATGGCTTTGAACTCACAAGATCCACCTGCCTCTGCCTCCCAATGCAGGATTAAAGGTGTGTGCCACCATGCCCAGCTCTCTGATGCCCTCTTTTGGCTCCACAGGCATTGCATGCATGTGGTTGCACCTGCATATGAATAGGCAAAACCACCTGGCTCTTTGAAAGGGGCTGTCCCACACCCCTCATGTGTCGCCCTTATTCTTTAGGGAAAAATATTCTTTAACTATTGGGGCAGCCCTTCCTTTCCAGTATATCAGTGGCTTGGATCATAGAGTTTTGGTCGTTTTCTTTCTTTTCTTATTTTATAATAAAAGAAATGTCATCAACCCAAACCCTAATTCAAGTTATGTGAGGATTTTACTTAAATCCACAGAAACGATGAGAACCAGACCTGGTTCTGCAAATAGGGCCAGACACAATGGCTTAGATTAAGGCAGCAGCATCAGCTTCAATTTTGAGGTTAGAGATTGTTCTTTCTTTTGTGGCTCTGTCAGACCCTTAACTTCACTTAAGCCTAATTGATTTGGGGGAATTGAAGGCTGTGACTGTGTACATTGGCTTCTGTTTCCCTGAAAGCGTGCTCACATTCCTTAAACTGTGAGCACAGCGACTCTCCCAGAAAAGACCTCAAGCACTGATTTTTGAGGTTGTTGCCTATACCCCCCCCCTTCCTGCTCCCGGAGGAGATCAGCTAATTAAGACCTGGTGGTATTGATCTGAATCATCTCAGTAGACCCTTCAGGTTGGGCTTCAGCATTTTCAGTTAAAAAGAGCTTTAAAGATGGGCAGTGTCCCTGGGTGTTTCAAACACTTTACCATCGTATGCCTTTGGGCCAGGCTTTCTAGCCCTATTCTGCTCAGATTTTCTATAAAATGGGACAGAAAGTCCCCATCACAACCCCTTCAAGGAGTGCCCTGCTGGGACACTTCTCCCTGTTCTCTAATTTGCTGGATAATGTGGGGCTCCATTTTGAGTGTCTGACTTCACCTTATTCTTTGTTGACTTTGAAGATGAGCAGAGTTGCTCCTGCTCCTGGCAAAACGCTTTCTCTTCTTTTGCTTTCTGGAGACAGGGAGGGTCTTACTATCTAGCCCAGGATGGCTCAAACTATTATCCTCCTACTGCACAGCCTCCGGAGTGCTGGACTACAGATGTGTGCCACCCCACCTGGCAACTTTCTTGCATCTATGTTGATTTCTTCTTACTTTATTTGGTCTTTTTAGAAGCAGAGCAGGTCTCCCTGTCGCCCAGCTGGCCTCGGAACTCACTATGTAGACCAGCTGGCTCTAACTCACGAGATCTTCCTGTCTCTGCCTCCCATCTTGATGATTTCTTGTAGTCATCCTTCCAGACTTAAAGCAGATGTTTTCTCCACAGGTAATTCTTCTTGACATTCCAGGTTAGATGTGATATTTTCTGGGATCTTGTGTTAACATTTTGTCATAAAATAACACCTAAACTTCCTACCCTCGGGTGCTCACAGAGACATTTATGATCATATGTTTCTAGCTTTCCTCCCCCGATATGGCATTAGCTATTCTAAGTATATCACAGTTGGTAAATAAGCATGACTATATCTGATTTCAACACACCAGTAGTAACAAAAATANGATGAGAGCGAACATCTATTCACCCATGAGACAACGCTGCACCCTCCCACCCAAGTGTAGTTTAGCGAACTAACACATTTCTTGGGGTCACTTACAGGAGCACAGTGCTCAAAGGCAGCTGTGTCACTGAAAGTCCCTCCAAAGCACAACTGACAACTCAGGGAAGGCGAATACCCAGAGCTCCCTGTTCAACTCGTCAGCTTTACCGTGGAGGTTCTTCTCCCCTCCCCCCCCCCCCGGCCGCAGTTCCACTTTTAGATTCCCTATTTTCTGAGCGTCTTGAGTCCTATGAATCTCTCTCCTCCCCACAAAAGGGATTATTCAACGTTGAGGAAATAGCCAATAGCCGCACAGCAGGCAGGCAATGGAATTGTATAGCTGAGGACACTCTTAGGCCATTGGGAACTCTGATGACTGCTGTCCATCTGGCTTTTGCTTTGAGCTTACCCACGTTCCAAAGGCAGACTCTCTGCCTGGAGATGCAGGAGACATAGACCAACCAGCCTGTGAGGATTCTGGCCTGCAATGTGGAACCTCCTCTGGATTGCTAAGTGTGACTAGAACCAGCAGATGGCAGCATCTGCCCAGAGAGTCTCCAGGTCGTTCGACACCGCAGGACAACATGGACTATGCCTAAAGAACGCCAGAGGGCGCAAAGGCTCCACCACTGGGCACAGAACAGCGATGATTCAGAGGACGGTCTCATGTCTGTGGCTTTTTACTCAGTGAGACTCTTCCACACACCAACTCAGCAATTTCCAGGCCTAGAAAAAGTGACTCTGGAGCCGGGTGTGGTGTGGGGACGCCCTTTAATCCTAGCACTTGGGAGGCAGAGGCAGGCAGTCTTGTGAGTTCAAGCCAGCCTGGTCTAAGAGTGAGTTCCAGGACAGCTGGGGCTACAAGGGAACCCTGTCTCAAAAAAAAAAAAAAAAGAAAGAAAGAAAAGAAAGAAAAGAAAAAGTGACTATGCTCCTGATTGAAAGGTTTGGAGTGAGCTGCCATATTTTTAACTTTCTCTTTTACAATTTAGCAGTCATATATTGTTTATTTTTAAAGAAAAGTTTGATTTGGGGTCTAGAAAAATGGTTCAGCAGTTAAGAATGGCTGCTGCTCTTGCAGAGAAACAACTTGTTTCAGTAATGGAGTTCTTAGACCCTGTGGTCACTGAGGGCAAAAATTATACAGGAGTTGTATTTACTAGGGACCCAGAAGTAAATTTTTTTAAAAATGGGCAAATAACTTGTGTCCCTTTTCTAAAGCCTAGGGAACAATCTGCGGAGAGGAGGACTGGTAGACTAGAATGTAGGGCTGCAAACTGAGGAATTATGAAACTACAGCAATATAGACTGGTTCTTATTTGATCAACATGATTGTACATACCAGCCCCTCCAGCTGGACAATGGGTGCCTTGGGCTGTATAAGTTTGGGCATAGCTGCTTGCAAATTGGTTTTCATGAAGGATGCTTGTATTCATTACTTATTACTTATTATTAAAAAAATAAAAATGGGACAACTGCATGTATGCATCTATGTGCTTGGCACGTTGACCCCAGATGTACATGTCAAATGAAATTATACCTTTCTTTGTCTGTTCAGATGCACAATTTAACACTAGGACAAAATATCTTTACATCCTTAGAAATATTTTAGTCAGTTGAGATTTTGTGCTTTTTTTTTTTTTGAAGTCAGAAAAGATTCAGTCTCAGGGCTAGGAATTTAGTTCAGAACTAGAGTTTGTTCTAACCTCACAAGGTAATAACAAATAATCCCAAGTTTGTTTGTTTCCGATCCCTGAGGTGTTTTGTTTTTTGTTTTCTTTGTTTGTTTTGTTTCTTGTTTTGTTTTTTTTTCCTCCTACAGCCCTGGCTTCCCCTACAACTCCAGAGCAAGAGAATATTCACTTATCTGAAAGGAATTTAGTATCGCTTGTAATTGTTTTTCTTTCTCCAAATGAATACCATTGAGTTAAATTCTTTTCCCAAGTGTTGAATAAAAATTTTTCTACAAAAGAAAAGTAGAATGTAATGTGGAATTCTTTAATATGAATTCTCAGGGGCCTTGAACCCCCCCCCTTGGGGGGGGAGGTACTCACAATAGCACAGAAAAGACTTTACTTATATGAATTTTAAAATAAGCCTAAATGCAGTTGTCCTGCTTGTTGTCTACAGTGGTAATGCATTCTCAGGCTGAGGAGAGGTGCCAGTGGACTCTGGACTAGAAGCCCATTTTTTTCCATGCAAGCTGCTGCTGGCTACAGGGCTATCATAAATCAACAAAATGAGGCTATCTGGCAAATCAGCGTGAGCCTCAGTGGCGTTAATAAGGAGTCAGGTTCTGAGCCATGGATGGGATCAGTTCTTTCCACCCTGCCTTGGTCAGGCCACTACTGGTGGTGTAAGCTTTTGTTATGACATTTTAGAAGTATGTTTTGGTAGCCAGAAGACTGTCAGGAGAGTGACTGGAAGGTTGGCTAGGACTCTGGGCCAGACCCTCTTGGCTGATGGCTCAGCTGTTCCCTATACTGCAAGCTAAGGAAGAGCTAATTTAGGGAGGGCACCACACCTGTGCTTGGATCAGACAGAAACCGAAAAACAGAAGGCAGGTACGGAGGCATAGTATATCTAATTTCAAGAAAAACATCCATAGCACAAAACCACCAACTAGTCATCTTGACAAAGGGACGGATGAACACTTCAACTGACGGCAGCTTCTCCAGGCCTGGCCTGTGCTAAGCTGGATGCTGGGAACACAGTGGTGAACAAAATAGACTTTGTCTGTACTTTACCGAAGCTTCAGTCTGGTGAGGAAAAGGGGTATTACCACCACTGGGTGTAAAACATACTATGTAACAGAGTAGAAGAGCGTGGGAAGATGGCCCAGTGGGTAAAGGCACTGCTGCCAAGCCTGACCACCTGAGTTGGATCCCAGGGCCCCACGTGACAGGAGGAGAGAACTGGCACCTGCAAGTTGTCCTCTATCTTCTAGTTGTTCTAACCATGGGGTGTGGTGTGTGTGTGTGTGTGTGTGTGTATGTGTGTGGTGTGTGCCCTCCAATATACAGAATAAATAATAAACATAATTAAAAAAAAACGGAGGCGAAAGATCAAGGCTCCAAGGAGCCCATCAGAAAGCACTTAATTTCTTTCATGGGGAGAGAGAAAAGCAATTCTCAGAGGAAGGCTCCCCAATTTGCAACTTAAATATTGCTAAGAAAGGAAAATTCCTCAGACCAATTAAATTTAATAGAGTTTATTTGCACAAAACAAAATAAAATAATTCATGAAACGTGTGTTCCCAGAGCTAAAAGAAGTTCTGCAAATTTCCATCAACCACATGGTCTGACGGCATTTATATAAGACGGAACTGAGGTGCAGCGACCTTAAGTGGGAACAGCTTAATTGGTTAAGTGGTTTCAGAGCAGCCTGCGGTTAACTCAAGCTCGGTTACTATCACTAAAGTCAGCATCGGTTTGGTCTGTTGAGGATAGTGTAGGAGCTTCGTCCACTCCAATGGCTGCCTGCACCTTTTAACAATAGTGAGTAAGAATCAGTTGGACAAGGAATATAAAGGAAAGATTTTCTCATGAGAACGATCTGCTTTCCCAAGCACAAAAGTACCTGTGACTTCCTGTACATTTGCAAGCTTTCCAGGAAAATGTCTTCCAGTATCTGTTACTTAACAAACCACCTAGTACTGTAACTGGAAGCCGTGATTTTGTTGCTGAAGATTCTGTAGCTTGGGTTGGGCTCAGCCAGGTGTTTTTCCTCTTGAAATGTCTGGGATCACTTGTGAGGTCGCCATCCTGTGAGTGGGTGGTCCAGATGGCTTCACACTTCTAGTAGTTGGTGCTGGAATTCTCTGTGGTTCCTTGGTTCTTTTCCAGCAGGATTCTCCTCCTCTCAGAGGGTAGAGACTTCCTACTGTAGTCTCAGCATTTCAAGAGAAAAAAGAAGGGTGACTGAAGGCATTTGGGGGTTTGGGTTGTAGAAATGGCATAATTCAGCTTCCTACACAATCTATTGTTCAAGACAAGTCTGATGCTAGCCTAGATTTGAATAATGATGAACTAGACTCTTTTAATGAGAGGCACTGTCCCATCTTGTGCTTATCTCTTTTGATCTATCACAATTTTGATGGAGAAAAAGAATTGGAAGAAGTAAAGAAAACCTCAAACGTTACAGATTAAAGGTGACTCCCAAAAGCGAAGTTTGAATGACAAGGACAATTATGGAGAACAGAAGAGGGGGTCATAGTGACTATGAGGAGGACATAGCCTGCCTACTCAGAGAAGTTCACAGACTCTGGTATCAGAGAATCAAGGGAGCAACTGTGGGAGTGGATGTGGCAGAGGAGAACACTATCTCACCTATCCCACCATACACTGCACTAAGAGATGAGACATCCTTATAAGCATCAGATCATAAAGCGTCTTACATAACAACTGTGAGTCTAGCAAGAAAATACTTACAGAAAGGGTTTTGGACAATCAGCTTTGTCTCTGTCCATTGAAAGAGCCATTTTATAGACTCTCCAGGAAGTAAACTCGGACTTGTTTTATGGCTTTGGTCACACTTTAATTACTGGTACTTGCTGTGTGTCCCTAGTTCTACCATCTCTGAATCCTGGTTCTTACATTGGCTGGAGTAAAGGAAAAATCCTGCTGTGTTAGCCTGTAAATTCCCTATTTTGCTTCATCACAGACGGTACACGAGTGACTCCACAGATCACTGTGAAATCTTGTGAACCACGAAGGCAGAAGCCAGCAAAGCTGACCTGCCCTACCGCTGCCAACTAGGTCCCCAGAGGAAGGACATTTAACTACTGTACAGCTGAAGAGAGGAAACACTTAAACAGCAGTCAACATTTTAGCAAAGCCAGGCAGAAGGTCATTCATGTCACCCAAGGTCACCAGAGGAGTTGAGTCACCGGGAGGGACAGTTTGGGTGATCCAGAATCAAACCCACTTTAAAAGTACAGGCTCCCTTGAGCAAAAGTTTTTTGTCTTTTTTGAGGTGAGCTGGCCACCCCCTAGTCTTTATGCTCAGAGTCTTTTGAAAATCAAGTAGAGGCATGCTGTCTAGGCAGACGCAGACATCACAAGTGCCTTCTGCTTCTTTAATATATACTCTTAGTATATTTTTTTTTAACTAAGGAAGCAACCGCAGAAACACAGAGCAAGAATCCAGCAGTTCTTAAAAGCTATTAGTTGGGATTTGTGTCACTCCCTCACCCTCAATGCGGCACAAGCCTGCTCTTTGTTTTGCTTTGAGGAGAAGTAGAGGCCCTTGGGTGGAGTAAGCGTGTTGAGTCAACGCCGCCTTTTCAGTTAGATTAGCCTTGACTCTACAGAATGGTGTGCCCCACAGTCTCAGGTAGCCTATGTTTTGGTAAGATAGGAAGGATTCCCTGTGGGACAGACAGGCCTGGGGCTAATTACACTGCAGGGTGAATTCATCACTAAATCTTTTGCTAACAAAGACAAATTACCTCAAACCTTTTACGAGGCCCTAAAAAAAATTAGGTGAGCAAATCCATTGTCCAGTCAGCAGATGGCAGTCCTCCAAGGACAGACCTTCCTTCCTTGCTGCTGGTTTGTATAAACAAAAGATGAATCAGGCAACTGTTATCATCACTTGGCCTATGAGGCCTTTCACAGACCATGGGCTTCTTTGATCCCCACTGCAGTCATTTTTTAGAGTAGCATTGCTATTACTTGCATTTGTGATCAAGGAGACTGTAGTTTGGAAACATTCCCATCATAGAGTGAAAAGGGCTTAGGTTTGGGGGACAAATAAGTCTTACTTCTAGATCCATCTCCACCACTCATTTGCAGTGTAACATTCCTTGGGGTTTTAAATGGTGAGATTTAGTCTCACCATCTCGTAGGGTGTCTCATAGGCTTGTGACAAGAAAAGGGACCTCGCCCACACCTTTGCACATACATGGATATTTTACCCAGCAGACCCTGTGCTGGTGGTATTTTTGATCAAACTCTGGCTCTCCTATCTGCTCAAGTTCATAAATCGAAGTGCTGTTGATCCCTTCTGGTCCACATTTCCTTATTTATAAAATGTAGACAGGGACAGACCCCAGCTGATAAAATGTCATTGACATAGCTGATAATTGTAGGGAGAACAGCAATAAACACTGAGATGATGGTGATGTGATGTGGCGACATGATGTTGATATGCCGTGTGTGATGATGTTGATAATGCCCAGACTGTCATAACGTGCACAGTTCAGAGCGGAAGTCCAATCCCAAGCCTTCTAAGTTATATGGGTTTTGTGAGACAGGAACTTAGAATTAAAGGATGGCAAATGATTTTGAAATCCCCAAAAAAGGGGTTTCTGTGACTCAAAAAAGACATGAACAACTTTCAAGAGAAAATGGAGGTATAGAGCAGGGGCTGGACTAATGCTTTCTTCATGGCCAGGAGGTGCTCTCCTGGGCTTTAATGAGAAGTCGTTGCGAGAGGTTCTGCTATGGCCCCTGCGTGGTCTGACAATCTGTGCACAGTGTGGCCCTGGAACTGAGCTGTGGGGCTCTTGGAGCTAGGGTGTGAAAGGCAGTCTTACCTTCAGCTCCATTTTATAGAGATGCACCTGCCACAGTCACAAGTGACCTATAAACGCTCTATCATTCCACCCTTTTTTATCATCATAGCCTCTTTTCAAAGTGTTGGAACTAGTCGTTTATATCAGTAGTAGAAAAACACCATCTTCGATGCCATTTCCTTGGTCTAGTCCCCTTTTTTGTTTGGTTTTTTTTTGGTTTGTTGTTGTTGTTGTTGTTGTTTGTTGTTGTTGTTTTTGGCCACGTGTAAGTGGTGATTTTATTGTTGTTTTTTTTTTTTTTTTCTGAGACAGAATCTTCTTATGTAGCCCTGGATAGCCCAATACTTCCTATATACTTACAAGCTGACCTGAAGCTCATGGAAATCCTCCTGCTTCAGTCTTTGATTGATAAGCTTCATTTGTTCCTTAAAATTTATTTTATTTCTCCCCACCCTGTGCACATGGGCATGCAGTTACAAGCACATGTATGTAGAGGTGCCCACAGGAGCTATAGCAGACATCCTTGAATCTGGAGTTGTATGCATTTGGGAGCTTCCTTATATGGGAGCTGGTATCTAAATTCTCTGCTAGAACAGTAAGTGTTCTTAAACAGTTGAGCCATCTCTCAAGCCCCTTCATTTGTTCTTTATTCACCATTTCCATTTGATCAAGTCAAATGACTATTGTATTAAGATTCTGTTTCTTGTTTATAAACAGGCAGTAAAGTATCTTCTTAGGATTTTGACCATAGATGATAACGTGGGTGAAAACACTGAACTGTCCTTAGTCCTTGCCTTGACTATGTATGTACTCAGGCGGATCTATCAGATCACAGCATAAGGCTGGGACAGCAAGAGACGAGCTTGTTCTGGGTTTGTGTACTGATTCTGTTATTGGTGAGTCCTATGACCTTGTGGCTGTTACTTTGTCTCCACCCTTTTTTCTTCTATGATTTTGGGGAAATGACCAGCATTTGAAAGTTAGATTTCAAAAAGCATTAGTCTCGTGAGTTGTCCTTAGAATCAAAAAGGGTTCAGTCTGGGAAAATCTGTCTTTTTTTTTTTTTCTCCTAGAAACCTCCGCATCCATATTGTCATAGTAATGACTCTGAGATGTCCCATACTCAGGGACTTTTTTGATTTGGGTCACACAGAACTTTCCCATTTGACCACTAATGCTCTTTCCTTCCATCAGAGCACTTTACCTTCTCCTGGATGCTCTTTGGAACATGCAGAATGAGCCGATCTCTTGAGAGTCTTTTCAGTTGTAGTATTTTTCTTTCTCCTCCATCGCCTGCCTTTAGTGTTTCCTTTGCTAACTCCAGCATTGGGTCCAAAAGAAGATGCCTTTGTTGATTAATAACATGGTCCAGCAACGGCTCTACAGTCATCCAGAGCTGTATGGGTAAGACACACCTCCATCAGTTGGTGCACAATGATGAAATCAGTATGCAACCTAAAACTGTGCCTTGCAACATTCTTGGTGCTGCTAATGCGTCCCCCCACCTCCATTCCCCAGGCAGCCTATTCTTTGGGAATCCTATGCTATTTTTCTCACCCAAATGGAAAGAAAAACTTGGAACCAGAAGCCTTTCGTTGCCTTCTGAGTAGCTGAGCCAAACAAGAGCAATGGACTGGAAACCAGAACGTCTGGACTTGAATTCTGCCTGTGCTGTGAACTTGACCTTGATTTGGCACAAGTCACCTGTCCAATCAAACCTCACGCATTTCTCCATCTAGAAAGTTAAAGCATTGAGCTGGATGGGTCTGTGTGTTCTCACCCAGCACGAGCTGTGTTTGCTTTCTGGATAAATAGCACACAAAGCCTGATTTGACTCCAGCTGTCCTACGATTTGTCACCACGGGCTCTGTAGTAGCCATTCCCATAGGGTTTGATAGGAAGCTCTGTCCTAACAGTAGCAGGGGATAGGAAGAGCTCATGCCCATCTGGCTCTTTAAAACTTATTTATTCAATTATTTTTTATTTTATGTTAGTGTCTTGCCTACACCCACATAGTGCCAAACTATTTCCATGCTCCATTTGCAGGGAATCTGATGCCCTCTTTTTTTTTTTTTTTTAGAGCAAGCCAGTAGAGAGCAAGCCAGTGAACAGCAGTCCTCCATGGCCTCCAGGTTCCTGCCCTGAGTTCCTGTCTTGGGCTCCCTAAGTGATGAAATGTGACCCAGGAGATGTAAGCTGAATAAACCCTTTCCTCCCCAAGTTGGTGTCAGAGTGTTTTGTCACAGTAATGGAAAGACAAACTAGGACAGTACACAAACCCAGAACAAGCTGTCTCTTGCTGTCCCAGCCTTATGCTGTGATCTGATAGATCCGCCTGAGACATACATAGTAAGGCAAGGACTAAGGACAGTTCAGTGTTTCACCCACGTTATCATCTATGGTCAAAATCCTAAGAAGATACTTTACTGCCTGTTTATAAACAAGAAACAGAATCTTAATACAATAGTCATTTGACCTTGATCAAATGGAAATGGTAGAATAAAGAACAAATGAAGGGACTTGAGAGATGGCTCAACTGTTAAGAACACTTACTGTTCTAGCAGAGAATTTAGATACCAGCTCCCACATAAGGAAGCTCCCAAATGCATACAACTCCAGATTCAAGGATGTCTGCTATAGCTCCTGTGGGCACCTCTACATACATGTGCTTGTACATGCATGCCCATGTGCACAGGGGTGGGGGAGAAATAAAATAAATCTTTAAGGAACAAATGAAGCTTATCAATCAAGAGACTGAAGCAGGAGGATTTCCATGAGCTTCAGGTCAGCTTGGAAGTGTATAGGAAGTATTGGGCTATCCAGGGCTACATAAGAAGATTCTGTCTCAGAAAAAAAAAAAACAACAATAAAATCACCACCTTACCACCGTGGCCATAACAACAACAACAACAACAACAACAACAACAACAACAACAAACCCTAAAAATAAAACCAAACAAAAAGGGGACTAGACCAAGGAAATGGCATCGAAGATGGTGTTTTTCTACTACTGATATAAACGACTAGTTCCAACACTTTGAAAAGAGGCTATGATGATAAAAAAGGTGGAATGATAGAGCGTTTATAGGTCACTTGTGACTGTGGCAGGTGCATCTCTATAAAATGGAGCTGAAGGTAAGACTGCCTTTCACACCCTAGCTCCAAGAGCCCCACAGCTCAGTTCCAGGGCCACACTGTGCACAGATTGTCAGACCACGCAGGGGCCATAGCAGAACCTCTCGCAACGACTTCTCATTAAAGCCCAGGAGAGCACCTCCTGGCCATGAAGAAAGCATTAGTCCAGCCCCTGCTCTATACCTCCATTTTCTCTTGAAAGTTGTTCATGTCTTTTTTGAGTCACAGAAACCCCTTTTTTGGGGATTTCAAAATCATTTGCCATCCTTTAATTCTAAGTTCCTGTCTCACAAAACCCATATAACTTAGAAGGCTTGGGATTGGACTTCCGCTCTGAACTGTGCACGTTATGACAGTCTGGGCATTATCAACATCATCACATCACGGCATATCAACATCATTGTCGCCATCATCATCATCACCATCATCTCAGTGTTTATTGCTGTTCTCCCTACAATTATCAGCTATGTCAATGACATTTTATCAGCTGGGGTCTGTCCCTGTCTACATTTTATAAATAAGGAAATGTGGACCAGAAAGGATCAACTAGCACTTCGATTTATGAACTTGAGCAGATAGGAGAGCCAGAGTTTGATCAAAAATACCACCAGCACAGGGTCTGCTGGGTAAAATATCCATGTATGTGCAAAGGTGTGGGCGAGGTCCCTTTTCTTGTCACAAGCCTATGAGACACCCTACGAGATGGTGAGACTAAATCTCACCATTTAAAACCCCAAGGAATGTTACACTGCAAATGAGTGGTAGAGATGGATCTAGAAGTAAGACTTATTTGTCCCCCAAACCTAAGCCCTTTTCACTCTATGATGGGAATGTTTCCAAACTACAGTCTCCTTGATCACAAATGCAAGTAATAGCAATGCTACTCTAAAAAATGACTGCAGTGGGGATCAAAGAAGCCCATGGTCTGTGAAAGGCCTCATAGGCCAAGTGATGATAACAGTTGCCTGATTCATCTTTTGTTTATACAAACCAGCAGCAAGGAAGGAAGGTCTGTCCTTGGAGGACTGCCATCTGCTGACTGGACAATGGATTTGCTCACCTAATTTTTTTTAGGGCCTCGTAAAAGGTTTGAGGTAATTTGTCTTTGTTAGCAAAAGATTTAGTGATGAATTCACCCTGCAGTGTAATTAGCCCCAGGCCTGTCTGTCCCACAGGGAATCCTTCCTATCTTACCAAAACATAGGCTACCTGAGACTGTGGGGCACACCATTCTGTAGAGTCAAGGCTAATCTAACTGAAAAGGCGGCGTTGACTCAACACGTCTTTACTCCCACCAAGGGCCTCTACTTCTCCTCAAAGCAAAACAAAAGAGCAGGCTTGTGCCAGCATTGAGGGTGAGTGAGTGACACAAATCCCAACTAATAGCTTTTAAGAACTGCTGGATTCTTGCTCTGTTTCTGCTGTTGCTTCCTTAGTTAAAAAAAAATATACTAAGAGTATATATTAAAGAAGCAGAAGGCACTTGTGATGTCTGCGTCTGCCTAGACAGCATGCCTCTACTTGATTTTCAAAAGACTCTGAGCATAAAGACTAGGGGGTTGCCAGCTCACCTCAAAAAAGACAAAAAACGTTTGCTCAAGGGAGTCTGTACTTTTAAAGTGGGTTTGATTCTGGATCACCCAAACTGTCCCTCCCGGTGACTCAACTCCTCTGATGACCTTGGGTGACATGAATGACCTTCTGCCTGGCTTTGCTAAAATGTTGAATGCTGTTTAAGTGTTTCCTCTCTTCAGCTGTACAGTAGTTAAATGTCCTTCCTCTGGGGACCTAGTTGGCAGCGGTAGGGCAGGTCAGCTTTGCTGGCTTCTGCCTTCGTGGTTCACAAGATTTCACAGTGATCTGTGGAGTCACTCGTGTACCGTCTGTGATGAAGCAAAATAGGGAATTTACAGGCTTTTTCCTTTACTCCAGCCAATGTAAGAACCAGGATTCAGAGATGGTAGAACTAGGGACACACAGCAAGTACCAGTAATTAAAGTGTGACCAAAGCCATAAAACAAGTCCGAGTTTACTTCCTGGAGAGTCTATAAAATGGCTCTTTCAATGGACAGAGACAAAGCTGATTGTCCAAAACCCTTTCTGTAAGTATTTTCTTGCTAGACTCACAGTTGTTATGTAAGACGCTTTATGATCTGATGCTTATAAGGATGTCTCATCTCTTAGTGCAGTGTATGGTGGGATAGGTGAGATAGTGTTCTCCTCTGCCACATCCACTCCCACAGTTGCTCCCTTGATTCTCTGATACCAGAGTCTGTGAACTTCTCTGAGTAGGCAGGCTATGTCCTCCTCATAGTCACTATGACCCCCTCTTCTGTTCTCCATAATTGTCCTTGTCATTCAAACTTCGCTTTTGGGAGTCACCTTTAATCTGTAACGTTTGAGGTTTTCTTTACTTCTTCCAATTCTTTTTCTCCATCAAAATTGTGATAGATCAAAAGAGATAAGCACAAGATGGGACAGTGCCTCTCATTAAAAGAGTCTAGTTCATCATTATTCAAATCTAGGCTAGCATCAGACTTGTCTTGAACAATAGATTGTGTAGGAAGCTGAATTATGCCATTTCTACAACCCAAACCCCCAAATGCCTTCAGTCACCCTTCTTTTTACTCTTGAAATGCTGAGACTACAGTAGGAAGTCTCTACCCTCTGAGAGGAGGAGAATCCTGCTGGAAAAGAACCAAGGAACCACAGAGAATTCCAGCACCAACTACTAGAAGTGTGAAGCCATCTGGACCACCCACTCACAGGATGGCGACCTCACAAGTGATCCCAGACATTTCAAGAGGAAAAACACCTGGCTGAGCCCAACCCAAGCTACAGAATCTTCAGCAACAAAATCACGGCTTCCAGTTACAGTACTAGGTGGTTTGTTAAGTAACAGATACTGGAATACATTTTCCTGGAAAGCTTGCAAATGTACAGGAAGTCACAGGTACTTTTGTGCTTGGGAAAGCAGATCGTTCTCATGAGAAAATCTTTCCTTTATATTCCTTGTCCAACTGATTCTTACTCACTATTGTTAAAAGGTGCAGGCAGCCATTGGAGTGGACGAAGCTCCTACACTATCCTCAACAGACCAAACCGATGCTGACTTTAGTGATAGTAACCGAGCTTGAGTTAACTGCAGGCTGCTCTGAAACCACTTAACCAATTAAGCTGTTCCCACTTAAGGTCGCTGCACCTCAGTTCCGTCTTATATAAATGCCGTCAGACCATGTGGTTGATGGAAATTTGCAGAACTTCTTTTAGCTCTGGGAACTACACGTTTCATGAATTATTTTTATTTTGTTTTGTGCAAATAAACTCTATTAAATTTAATTGGTCTGAGGAATTTTCCTTTCTTAGCAATATTTAAGTTGCAAATTGGGGAACCTTCCTCTGAGAATTGCTTTTCTCTCTCCCCATGAAAGAAATTAAGTGCTTTCTGATGGGCTCCTTGGAGCCTTGATCTTTCCTCCTTTTTTTTTAATTATGTTTATTTATTTATTCTGTATATTGGGAGGGCACACCACACACACACACACACACACACACACACACACACACTCCATGGTGAGAACAACTAGAGATCAGAGGACAACTTGCAGGTGCCAGTTCTCTCCTCCTGTCACGTGGGGCCCTGGGATCCAACTCAGGTGGTCAGGCTTGGCAGCAGGTGCCTTTACCCACTGGGCCATCTTACCAGCCTGCTTTCCTCTGTTACATAGTATGTTTTACACCCAGTGGTGGTAATACCCCTTTTCCTCACCAGACTGAAGCTTCGGTAAAGTACAGACAAAGTCTATTTTGTTCACCACTGTGTTCCCAGCATCCAGCTTAGCACAGGCCAGGCCTGGAGAAGCTGCTGTCAGTTGAAGTGTTCATCTGTCCCTTTGTCAAGATGACTAGTTGGTGGTTTTGTGCTATGGATGTTTTTCTTGAAATTAGATATACTATGCCTCCGTACCTGCCTTCTGTTTTTCGGTTTCTGTCTGATCCAAGCACAGGTGTGGTGCCCTCCCTAAATTAGCTCTTCCTTAGCTTGCAGTATAGGGAACAGCTGAGCCGTCAGCCAAGAGGGTCTGGCCCAGAGTTCTAGCCAACCTTCCAGTCACTCTCCTGACAGTCTTCTGGCTACCAAAACATACTTCTAAAATGTCATAACAAAAGCTTACACCACCAGTAGTGGCCTGACCAAGGCAGGGTGGAAAGAACTGATCCCATCCATGGCTCAGAACCTGACTCCTTATTAACGCCACTGAGGCTCACGCTGATTTGCCAGATAGCCTCATTTTGTTGATTTATGATAGCCCTGTAGCCAGCAGCAGCTTGCATGGAAAAAAATGGGCTTCTAGTCCAGAGTCCACTGGCACCTCTCCTCAGCCTGAGAATGCATTACCACTGTAGACAACAAGCAGGACAACTGCATTTAGGCTTATTTTAAAATTCATATAATTAGGTCTTTTCTGTGCTATTGTGAGTACCTCCCCCCCAAGGGGGGGGTTCAAGGCCCCTGAGAATTCATATTAAAGAATTCCACATTACATTCTACTTTTCTTTTGTAGAAAAATTTTTATTCAACACTTGGGAAAAGAATTTAACTCAATGGTATTCTATTTGGAGAAAGAAAAACAATTACAAGCGATACTAAATTCCTTTCAGATAAGTGAATATTCTCTTGCTCTGGAGTTGTAGGGGAAGCCAGGGCTGTAGGAGGAAAAAACAAAACAAAACAAGAAACAAAACAAAACACCTCAGGGATCGGAAACAAACAAACTTGGGATTATTTGTTATTACCTTGTGAGGTTAGAGCAAACTCTAGTTCTGAACTAAATTCCTAGCCCTGAGACTGAATCTTTTCTGACTTCAAAAAAAAAAAAAAAGCACAAAATCTCAACTGACTAAAATATTTCTAAGGATGTAAAGATATTTTGTCCTAGTGTTAAATTGTGCATCTGAACAGACAAAGAAAGGTATAATTTCATTTGACATGTACATCTGGGGTCAACGTGCCAAGCACATAGATGCATACATGCTATTTGCCCATTTTTATTTTTTTAATAATAAGTAATAAGTAATGAATACAAGCATCCTTCATGTAAAACCAATTTGCAAGCAGCTATGCCCAAACTTATACAGCCCAAGGCACCCATTGTCCAGCTGGAGGGGCTGGTATGTACAATCATGTTGATCAAATAAGAATCCAGTCTATATTGCTGTAGTTTCATAATTCCTCAGTTGCAGCCCTTACATTCTACCACATCTCCTCTTCCGCAGATTGTTCCCTAGGCTTTAGAAAAGGGACACAAGTTATTTGCCCATTTTTAAAAATTTACTTCTTGGTCCCTAGTAAATACAACTCCTGTATAATTTTTGCCCTCAGTGACCACAGGGTCTAAGAACTCCATTACTGAAACAATTGTGTTCTCTGCAAGAGCAGCAGGCATTCTTAACTGCTGAACCATTTTTCTAGACCCCAAATCAAACTTTTCTTTAAAAATAAACAATACTATGACTGCTAAATTGTAAAAGAGAAAGTTAAAAATATGGCAGCTCACTCCAAACCTTTCAATCAGGAGCATAGTCACTTTTTCTTTTCTTTCTTTTCTTTCTTTCTTTTTTTTTTTTTTTTGAGACAGGGTCTCCTTGTAGCCCCAGCTGTCCTGGAACTCACTCTGTAGACCAGGCTGGCCTTGAACTCACAAAGATCTGCCTGCCTCTGCCTCCCAAGTGCTAGGATTAAAGGCGTGCGCCACCACACCCGGCTCCAGAGTCACTTTTTCTAGGCCTGGAAATTGCTGTAGTTGGTGTGTGGAAGAGTCTCACTGATGTAAAAAGCCACAGACATGAGACCGTCCTCTGAATCATCGCTGTTCTGTGCCCAGTGGTGGAGCCTTTGCGCCCTCTGGCGTTCTTTAGGCATAGTCCATGTTGTCCTGCGGTGTCGAACGACCTGGAGACTCTCTGGGCAGATGCTGCCATCTGCTGGTTCTAGTCACACTTAGCAATCCAGAGGAGGTTCCACATTGCAGGCCAGAATCCTCACAGGCTGGTTGGTCTATGTCTCCTGCATCTCCAGGCAGAGAGTCTGCCTTTGGAACGTGGGTAAGCTCAAAGCAAAAGCCAGATGGACAGCAGTCATCAGAGTTCCCAATGGCCTAAGAGTGTCCTCAGCTATACAAATTCCTGCCTGCTGTGCGGCTATTGGCTATTTCCTCAACGTTGAATAATCCCTTTTGTGGGGAGGAGAGAGATTCATAGGACTCAAGACGCTCAGAAAATAGGGAATCTAAAAGTGGAACTGCGGCCGGGGGTGGGGGGGGAGAAGAACCTCCACTGTAAAGCTGACGAGTTGAACAGGGAGCTCTGGGTATTCGCCTTCCCTGAGTTGTCAGTTGTGCTTTGGAGGGACTTTCAGTGACACAGCTGCCTTTGAGGCACTGTGCTCCTGTAAGTGACCCCAAGAAATGTGTTAGTTCGCCAAACTACACTTGGGTGGGAGGGTGCAGCGTTGTCTCATGGGTGAATAGATGTTCGCTCTCATCTCTCCACAAAAGGTCACAAAACATCAATATCCCACTTACCAAACTAATCCGTGCTCTAAGTTTTCTGTCTGGTCTTTGAAACCCTTTCATGAGGCATCCATGATTCTGAAGTATCCATGTTCTAGGATGATGCTATTGTTCTTGAGAGGGTCAGTAAGCAGTTTTGCCAGAAAATAATGTTTTCAGGCATTAAAGGAGATACATGTGCCTTATGGAGTAACATGCATTGTTTTACTTCATTTTTAACCTCATAGAAACTTGAAAATAGAAGCTACTTAAAGCCATGCACCCAATCACCTATTAGAAACCTTCTACTTGTGGAAGGAAGGGGAGGAAAAGGAAAGGAGGAAGAAAGGGGAGGGGAAAGGAGAAGAAGGGAGGAGAAGGAGTGGAATGGAAGAGAAGGGAGCATTCTCTCTGCAAGAGCATGAATGGACCTAGAGAATGTTAAATCAAATAATCCAGACGCAAACAGGTAACACATGCCTCCACAGGTATGTGAATCCAAAAGCATTGATCTCAAGACACACATGGAAGGAATCTCTAGAAACAGACTAAATTATGGTTATTTGAGGCTGGAGAAAGTAAGGGAGAAGAAAGGGTAGGGAGAGGTTGGCTAATGGGTACTAAGTTGTTATTGTTAAATAGGAGAAGTAAATAGGCCAACGTGCCCCTTGGCACAAGAGTAAGGTGGCCATTGATAGCAATAATGTGATGAATATTTCAGAAAAGCTAGAAGAAAGGATTCTGAATGTTTCTACTACAAATAAATGACTGATTCAGAAGATTTGCTTGCTGCAATTTGGACATTATGCAATATATCAAAACATCAAGTGGAAACTCAAAAATATGTATAATCTTTATGTGCCAATTAAAATGTTCTAAGAATCTAGGCATGGTAGCACACACAGGTAATCTCGGCATTCAGGAGGCTGAAGCAGGGCCATTGCTATAGTCTATGGCCAGCATGGAGTACAGACCAAGAACGGGCTAGCCAGGGCTACATAACAAGACCCTGTCTCAAACAGGAACAAAAACAGAAACTTTGTAAGATGTCCAGTACAGTGTCCAGAGTAAGTACAAGTAAAATATGAAAGAAGTTTTGCCTTTCATAGTTTGGAGGTGTGTAGGAAAGGGCCCAGAGCCCAGAGCAGTAGGAGGCTGTGGTGAGATGCACAGCCAGAAAGTCATGTTGGCATCTGGCTGCTAGAGACTGCATGGCTTTCTGGAACAAAGGCTTTGGACTTAACCTTATAGTTCATGGAACATCAATGTACTAAAGAGGTATGGTTTCATTAGTTCCCATCACATTGTGGCTGGTTGGGAATGTGTAATACTAGAGGAAAGGTGATAAATGAGATTCTTTCAATTATTTATTTTTTTCAATATATTTTTATTGAATTTCATGCATTTCATATATCTTTTTTTTTAAAAAGGCCTTTATTTATTTATTTATTTTTGGTCTTTTTAAAAAATTTTATTTATTTATTTATTTTATGTGTATGAATGTACTGTCTGCATGTAGGTTTGTGCACCCCTGTCATGCAACGCCACGGAGGTCAGAAGAGGGCATTGGATTCCCCTGGAACTGGAGTTCTCCTGGAATTGGAGTTACAGACGGTTCTCAGCCACCACATGGGTGCTGGGGATTGAATCCGGGTCCTCTGCAAGAGCAGTCAGCACTCTTAACCGCTAGGCCATCTCTCCAGCTCCATACAATATATCTTAATCATATTTTGACCCCTTCCCCTAGTTCCACTTGCTATACCCCCAACCAGATTTTATGCAATTTGCCATATATGTTAAGAACTATCTAGTCAAGTTTGTGTCCCCATATATCTCTTAGCATGAGTTCATCCACTGGACGCTGATCAGCTTATTTAACATCACTCCCTTAAAGGGAAGACTAGCTCTCCCTCACCCAGCCGTAATCAGCTGTCAGTAGTTCCTCAGCTAAGGTTGGGGCTTGTTTTTTTATGTGTGTGTGTGTGTGTGTGTGTGTGTGTGTGTGTGTGTGTGTGTGTGACATGAGTACAGATGCCCACAGAGTCCAGAAGAGGGCATTTGATCCCCTGGAGTAGGAGTTACTAGTTGTTGTGAGCCGCCTGATATGGGTGCTGAGAACTGAACTTTGGTCATGTTGAAGAGCAGCAAACATTCTTAACCAGTGAACTCTCTTTCCAGCCCAGCGAGTGACAATTACAGTGTGAGCAGAGGAATAGTGGCACCAAGAAAAAGATGAGGAGAAAGTAGATGTGAGAATCACACCCAGCAGCTAGCAGTAGATGATCACTTATGGGGTGAATTCTATAATGGGAATAATGGAGTGGGGCTAACTGGGGTAAATGGGGGGGGGCAGAGGATGGAGTGTGGGGAGGAATAAGCAACACTAACGCTTTAGAAAAAGCCACATGGAAACCCACCACTACAGAAGCTTCTTAAAGCACATACATATACATATAAAAAGTTACCTTACAGCAGGGGGACATGGCTCCTACTCAACACCATAGACTAGAGAAGTAAAAGTCCGATGCCAAGAATGGACTCCCTCTTCTGAAGCTGTTGATCAGGGTTCCCAGAGACCCTCAAGCAATAATGACCAGAACTGGATAGTAAGGCCCTATTGCTGAAGATACTGTATAAATGAGCTGTAGAGAAAGCAAGTAGAAATCAAGCTGGTGCTGACTTCGAAGCTTTACCCTTACTTCCTCGCATTCATGGTTCTGGAAGGTGCTATGAATGTTACCAGAGAGAGAATTAATCACTAACCTTACCCTGCTGTGTGAAGTCTGTAGACTTCAACAAAAACTGGCCTGGCACAAATATTATGGGAGTAACCAAACACTTTCTAATTGGATTTAGGATCCACTTCATAAGAGAGAGCCCATACCTTGCATTGATACCAGGCCTATGAACATGTGGCTAGACGAGCCACAGGCCATGGGGAAAGCCCAATACTATTATTCTGCTAAATAGATACAGTATTAAATCAACTCTTATGGGTCTTGTTACACCCTTAGATTAACACATCTCTCAACTCTCATCAGAGAAGCTTCCTTCTGCAGTAGATGGGGATTGACACAAACCCACAATCGGCCAATGTGCAGAGAACAAGAGACTGCAGAGTGATTATCCCTAAGTCGATTATTTATATCACCTGGATCCCTCCAGGAGCTCACAGATCATTGCAGAAGAGGGAGCAGAAATGGAGGATGACTACAAGGAAACAAGGGTTTTCTAGCAAGCTGTTTAGTTGCTCATATGAACTCACGGCAGGAGTGACAGCATGGACAATTGCCACATAAGCTCAAGCCAGACAAAAACCCCAGCATAGAGATGGGGAAATGCTAAGGGACCCAACCCTAGCTGAGCGATTATTGAAAACCGACGACTGCTGGGAACTGGAGGGAGAGACAGTCTTCCTGGGTTAACTGGGCTCCAGTGGATGGACCCACACCAAAGGACATTTGGGAACACACAAATTAGACTCTATAGGCCTTTATAACCACCTGAGGTTCTTTCTCTCTATCTTTCTCTCTCTCTCCTTATAAAAATTCTCTATATGTGTACATGAAATTGGGTGATGGGTTATACTGGGGAATACAATTAGGAGGGGATCAAATTAAAATATATGGTATGAAAGCTGGGCTTGCTGGCCCATGCCTTTAGGCCCTGCCAGAGCCTGGGGGTGGGAGTGGGGTTGTGTCTCTGTGACAAGGCCAGCCTGGTCTACATATAGCAAGTTCCAGCTCAGTTGAGACCATAGGGAGATCCTTTTTCTCAGATGTGTATACATCTGAGAAAAATAAATATGTATATATTATACATATATCAATATATGTATATATATATATATATAGAAATTCACAGAACTTTAATTAAAGGGGGAACTTTTTCAAATACTTATCTTTGTAATGCAAAATGGTACAACAGTACCACTATGTTCTCTGGAGACCTGAGACACTTCTTGAAATGGGTGGTTTCTGAAAAACTAATCTAAAGCAACTCTATATCAGCAAAATCAACAGAGAAACTCAAAGATTGATGGAAAGCCAGTAACTGGTGGGACCTTTTGGAAAAGAGCCTTTGATATTTTAAAAGTCTCATCACAGAGGTTTACAAAGAATTCAAGTAGGGTAAAGTTCATCTCACTACATTCAGCAGATTCTTATGGGATGGTACACAGTACATAGCTTTAGATCTAGATGGACCTAGCTTGGTTTCTCTGTCCAGTTACTGACTTTAGATAAAGCATATAATCTCTCTGGGATTCACTTCTCTCGTAGTTGTTGGTAGTGTGGCAGGAAAGTCTCCAGATTGACCTAAGATGCCAACTGTGAGAGGAAGACTAGAATTCCCACCCCAGGACTGTGGGCTACATATATCAAAATTGAGCATACCTAACAAAAGCCCTAATCTCTCAGTGTGGGAGGCTGAGGTAGAGTGTGCTATATAAGTGACCTATAAATGGTCATGACACTGGGGATAGTCTCCTGGCCTGGCTTTCTAACCCACTTCTATTCTTTAAATTTTTTTAAATTTTATTTATTTCTGTATGTGTATGAATGTACTGTCTGCATGCAGGTCTGTGCACCCCGTGTTGTGCAATGCCGCAGAGGTCAGAAGAGGGCGTCGGATTCCCCTGGAACTGGAGTTCTCCTGGAATCGGAGTTTCGGATGGTTCTCGGCCACCACGTGGGTGCTGGGGATCGAACCTGGGTCCTCTGCAAGAGCAGTCAGCACTCTTAACCGCTAGGCCATCTCTCCAGCCCCCAACTTCTATTCTCATAAATGCCTTTCTTGGGGCTGTAGAGATGGCCTAGTGGTTTAGAGCGCCGAACACCGGTGCACAGACCTACTAGCAGACAGTACATTCATACATATAAGAAATAAATAAGCTGGGCGTGGTGGTGCACACCTTTAATCCCAGCACTCGGGAGGCAGAGATAGGTGGATCTCTGTGGGTTCAAGGCCAGCCTGGTCTACGGAGTGAGCTCCAGGACACCTGGTACTAAAAGGGAGATCCTGTCTCAAAAATACCAAAAAAAGTGTAAAACCAAAAAGAAAAAAAATAAAAAGAAATAAATAAAATTAAATAAATAAATAAATAAATAAATGCCTTTCTCTCTCCTAATGAAATATTTCAGTTTTCATCACTATTTATGTTTCCTTGGTCATATTCTTTGTTCTGGGACATAAGAACCTGAAAGTCTCAGCTAGTACCCTCTGGACTCAGATCTATACCATAAGAGTGCCATTAAAGGGGCTGGAGAGATGGCCTAGCAGCTAAGAGTGCCAACTACTCTTGCAGAGGACCCGGGTTTGATCCCCAGCACCCACATGGTGGCTAAAAACTGTCTTTAACTCCAGTTCCAGGGGAATTTGACGCCCTCTTCTGACCTCCATGGCATTGCACGACACAGGTGCACAAACCTGCATGCAGACAGTACATTCATACACATATGAAAATAAATAAAAGAAAAAAAAGAAAAAAAAAGAGTACCATTAAAATACACAGAAGGTAACATCCCAATTCGAGTAAGTGTTTATGTGGTGTTTTAGTTTGTTTTTCTGTTGCTGTGATAAGACACCACGGCAAAGGCTACTTACAGAAGGAAGAGCTTATTTGGCTTATTCCAGAGGAATTAGAGTGGTGGGGGAGACATGGCAGTAGAGGTGGCTGGAGCAGAAAGCCAAGAGATCGCATCTTCAAGCAGGGCAAGTAAGCAGAGCAAAACTGGGAAGGTCTAAGAGCTCTCTAAGCCTGCTCCCATGATGCACTTCGACCAGCAAGGTTACGCCTCCTAAAACCCTCCACACACTGGGGACAAAATAGCCAAATACTGGCAGCCTATAAGGGACATTCTCATTTAAACCACCACACTCATAGGTAATAAACAGAACTCTCCAAAGTGCTGGCAACATAGCTTAGACTAGACCAGGTAACTTCCATGGATGAATTTCCTTTCTCCACCTCCTTCCAACACACTCACTCTTTTACCCATCAGACTTTCACCTAAATACCAACCATTGCACACCTCTGCTACTGCATGTTTGTCAGCTGCTACCTAAACTGTTAACTCGGGTGAAGAAGCCTTATCCACATGACCGACGGCTGACTCTTCTGTTGGATAGCAGTATCTGTGAGTTATCACGGGCCTCTCCCATTGCTTTCTCACATGGTAGACGCCCACATGCACAACATGATAGCCCTCTTCCTCAAGATACTCTCAGACCCTTCAGCCTTGGGGTTTATGACACAGCTATTTATTATGCTATCCCACCCCCACCATCTGAATGGGCTTCATTTGGTTAATAGTCAACTCAAAGTGAATTTACCAATATTATTCAAAATGCTCTGGGCAGGGATATTGCAGCAGGATAGAATCTCATTATTTCTGAATATGCAGGCTCTGTCAGTGTGTATAAGGATGCTTCAATTTGGTTGTAAAGGGAGGCTGTAGAGATAGCTCAGCCAGTAAAGTACTTGTTACTGTGTAAGTTCAATGCTCAGAACAGACAGAAAAAGCTGGGCATGGTGATATGTGCTGATAACTTCAGTGCCAGGGCGACAAAAACAAGAGGATCCCTGGGGCTAGCCTAGCCTAATCGATGAGCCCCAGGTCCCAGTGAGAGGCCCTGTCATAAAAAGCAAGTAGATGCCTCTTGAGAAACAACATACATCCATGTTGCACATACAGTAAGACAAAGATACACATACAAATAAACATTCTTGCTTAAGGTCATCCAAACAGCACATCTCCTTCAAGGGATTGTGTAAGTCTCCATTATTGCACTGACATTTCAGTATCATATGAATTATTCACATTTATTCTATGACAGGCTCGGTTCTGACCTATGTTCACAGTTCCCATAGACTAGTTGTCATTTCTCCCTGATTGTGATAGCCAAAGGCTGTGGTTTCCAATAACCAAGCATCCTTGAAGTTCAGGAAATTTACAGATTTTAATGCATGCCCTTGCTGGCCATAACCGTGTTGATTCTATTCACTTCATTTCTACCTAAGACATAATTTCAAGTTATGCATGGTGGCGCATGCAGTCGGGAGGCAGAGGCAAGTGGATCTCTGTAAGTCTGAGGGCAGCCTAGTCTACACAGTGAGTTTAAAGCCAGCCAGGGCTACATAGTGAAACCCTATCTGTACTGCTTTGCTTTCAATTGCTATGACAAAACACTCTGATCAATACCAACTTGGGGAGAAAAGGGTTTATTAATCCTACATCTCCTGGGTCCAGTTCATTACTGAGGTAGGAACTCAGGGCAGGAACCTGAAGGCAGGAGCTGAAGCACAAGCCATGGAGGAATGCTGCTTACTGGCTTGCTCCTCTTGCCCATGCTCAGCCTGCTTTCCTATACAGTAGAGAACTACCTGCCCGGGGGTAGCACCACTCAGTGTGCTGAGCCCTCCCACATCACTCAACAATCAAGAAAATACCCCAGAGATGAGGCCACAGGCCAGTCCAATGGAGACAATTCCCCACTCGACCCAGGTGTGTCAAGTTGACACTAAAGCTATCCAGCACAGTGTCTCAGAAAGAGAAAGGATTTTATTTTTCCAGATTGATATGGTTAGTGTTCATAACTGGGATCTGAGTTGAACATCGAATTTATCACCCCCCCCAAAGCATATATTTCTTAATTAGCTAGGAGATGAAAGGACAATGACATTTCATAAAACTCCATTGAAGCTGTTACCTTAGTTTCTGATTTATAGTTGAGCTTAAAAATTAGAGAATAAAAAAAAATTGTCTTTGGTCTTACTTTGTTTATTGAGGCACATGTACTTGGACTAGTCTTTCAGGATACTTTACCCTCGTGCATGGCCTAACATCTAAGTTCCAAACAATAACTAGTTGTCCCTGTCACAGGAATCCTGTCTCTATATTCTCCAGGCTTGCTTCAGTCCCTCAACCTTCCTGCCTCACGATCCCTAGTGTTGGCAGTACAGATATATGCCACCACGCATCTAAAGACCTCGGGCTCAGATCAGGAAACTTCTGGCTCCAAAGGCTGTTTATAAATTCTACCACAAGAAAACATGAAAAAGTGAACCTTAGAAGATCCTCTTTGTAACTGTTCAGTTCTCAAGCACAAGCATTAGAATCACCCAGTGGGCTCATTAAAACTAGATCACCAGACTCCACCTGGAACAGCCATTTCAGTAGGCCTGGGGTCAGACCCAATAGCTTCCGTTCCTCTTCAGTTCCCAGAGGATGCTGATTTGAAGTCAGGGGTCACATTTCTTGGAGTGTGACCTTAATACTATTTATTTCTGAGTGAGCAGTATGCAAAGCCAAGCGCACATAATGTACTGGAGATGTTAAAGTAAATCCACTTGTGCCTGGGATACCATCCCAAAGAGACGGACTCATTCTCTGAAGGCAATTCTGGGCATCCTTATTCTCAGACAACTTGTGGTGACTCTAGCTTGCAGCCTGATTTGGAAATCAGTGGTTTGTAGCACGTGCCCAGTTCCATGCTTGCAGTCATGAACGCAAACATGTTTTGGAGAGTTGGTACCTTTGTTGAAGCCTTTCTATCGATGAATAAGGCTATGATTTTTCTTTTCCCATCTTGGGTGCTTTCTGTGGAGTGACTAAATTCCTTCTCCCTTGGTATGGGAAAAGGTCACAGATGTTTATGCAGTGTTTTCCAGGATGTTCTGTGCTGTGAATATGACCTAACGTGGAAGTGTCTGATCAAAACCAGCTGTTATTCTGTCTCTACCAGCAGAGATTGTGTGGCTTTTGCCCAGCTGTGTCTAGGTTTTTCCTGCCTAAAGGACAGTCCTGATTGGAAGGAGAGCAGACAGCTTGGTCTGGTGTGACCCAAAGAGGAGGTAAAGTCAAGAGGCAATGAGAGGTTTACCAGTCTGGCAGAGGTCACGTGCTGCTAAGAGGTTTGGAGGCAGAGAGCAAGCTCACCCAGCAGATGGGGAGCCTGAGACCCAAGGGCCTGTGCGACTATCAGGTTGTATAGGGATCTTGGGCCTGGCTGTGCCTGTGTGGCTTAGGCCTTCCCAGTATGGATTGGCTTGTTTAAAGAAAGCAGGTGGAAAGCTTGGAGTTTATTCATGGCCTCTGGATGGATGATGGATGATTAGGTATTAATGATGGGAAGCTTCTGGGGTCTGCTAGGTTTGGGATCCGTAAAATGAGGAAGAAGTGGGCTAAATATCACAATCTCAATAGCAGGGAATTGTTAACTAGGCCAAAGGTGACTAGATGCTAAAGGGCTTCGAACACCCACGAACAGGCCAAAAGTGGGTTGCCTAAAGCTGATGAACACTTTTCTCTCTTCCCTCTTTCTACATGGGGAGGTGGGAGAAAGGGGTGACTTGAGCACAGTCGCACAGACTATAGCAGTTAGAAATAAAATGCTTAATTCTCCTTGTTGAAAGAAAGAGCCTTTTCTCACCCCCTTTTCAAGATGGCTTTTCAAGTCATCTGCGGGGCTTTGCTGTGTTGCTGATGCTTGCCTCTGGAGATTCCTCCCTCACCTTCAGAGAGCTGCTGGGATTACAGGCGTGGACCTGCATAGCAGGCTAGAAAACTTCTATCTCTGTTTTCTTGCATATAAATCTCTTGAAAAGTGAATATCCCCTGACCACTTTCTAATCCAGGAAGATCTTCCTCAAGGACCTGAAAGCCAGCTCTCCTGTGGCCCAGTTTCCCAAACTGCCCATTTTCCTTTGTGTGAAGCAAATTGACATAGTCACTATACTTCAGGATGAACTGTGATCAAGTATTCTAGTTTGCTTTTAATTGCTGTGATGAAAACACTGACCCAAACTCTGGGAGGCAAGGGTTTATTTGGCTCACATCTCCTGGGTCACAGTTCATCACTGAGGGAGCCCAAGGTAGGACCTCAGGGTGGGAACCTGGAGGCAGGAGCTGAAGCACAGGCCATGGAGGAATGCTGCTTACTGGCTTGCTCCCCTGGCCCATGTTCAACCTGCTTTCTTATACAATATGGGACCGCCTGCCAGTCCAATGGAGGCAATTCCCCAATTAAGGCTTGCACGTGTGTCAGCTGACAGCTAAAGCTGTCCAGAACATCAACTTTGCCAAATCCACTCACTTGAAGACTACTTCTTGCTGTTAGGTCTGGGTTTCCCAGAATCCCAAGGGACACACACCTCCAGAGGCTGTCAATCTTATGACCTCTTCCCCTTTAGCTGGGGTCCCAGCCAGTGGCTATAAAGGGATGTGCCTCAGTCACCATCTTGCTGGCTGACCCACCAAGTGCAACAGGTGGTCAGTCCTGGCAATTCCTGAAGTAAATATGTTCCTGCAGTGATGAAGCATGGTGTGCCTGTCTTTTACCTGGTGTTTGAGCCTGCCCGGTCAGTGTCTTTGAGTCACTCGTGCCCACCTTCCACACGCCTTCCTTCCCTTCTTGGCTCAGCTCCAGGACTTGCCTCCTGCCTGCAGGCCAGCAGTCTTTGGGCTCTGTTCTCACAAGAAGGGGGGAGGGAATACCGCTGGAGAACACCCGTAGGAAAAATAAGCAGACTCACACACACGCGTGGAGAACTGGGGAGGATAGGAACTCCATTTATTTACTGTCAGTGAGGTCTATATATTCAAGACCACAGTGCTTTGGGCAAGGAAGTGGGGAGCAGGGGAAGGGAGGGGGGCTGCAGAGCTCTGGTTTGTGCAACAGGTAACTAGAGGTGTTTCATTCTGCTCAATTCCTCAAGGGAAGGGGCCTGGGACTTTGCAGAGAAAGGGTGAAGCAAGAATCGTTGTAATATCCCAAATCTTCCAGCTACAGATAACTCTGGAAGCCCACAGAGATATCAGATAACTGGAGATCTCCCGGGACAGGTCTTACAAGTTCTCACTTCAAGTCACACACAAAGTTCCATTCCTACATGCGCCAACATAGATTTAACAGTTCCTATGTTTGAAATCTCGTTAGCAGTCTTCCTGGCATGCGCTATGAGGTGATGTAAAGCCTATTAAGTAATAAGGATGTCTTCTTGGCTATGTTTTGTGCAGAAGAAGTTTCCTGGGTTGGGGTGTTGTGTTTCCTCAAGAAGGTCACATTGAGCTGAGTAACAAAAGGAACTGCCTAATTTTCTGCCTGGCACACTTGTATGTGTGCTAATTCTTACTGAGCACATTCCCTCCCTCCAGCTCTAATGGCGGAAGCTCACACCAGCCCTTTCTCTGTTAGTTTCTCAGTGACTAACAAAGTGCCAGGAATGTGGTGAATAGAAAAAGCAAGTTGAGTTGCTGGAGTTGGAAGAATTAAATGGTTCAATGTTTTCAGGAGTTGAAATGCAATACCTGCTGGGGAATAGAATACATCTCAGTGATAATATGCTTCTCCTACAGTCATTCCCCAGCACCACCTGATAAATAAACAAACAAGCTCCATTTAACTGTTATATTAAATTTAATCCTTGTCATGAAAGGGTAACAGTGGAAACTTGAGGGGCTGTAGTGTTTAGAGATGGGGCCTTTGGAAAGCAACTAGGATTAAACAAGATTGTTAGGATGAGGCTTCCAAACAGATGTGCTCTGTGTCTCTAGCCACGGATGGGACTTTAGGACTTTGCCCAGAAGTAAGCCATCTCTAGATATTGGCCCTCAACATTTTTATTGTTATTAATTTTTTCATACATTATTTCTCAATCCAATTTAGACTCATTTCCCTTTCCATGCCCCCTACCCCACCTGAGTTCATGTATTTTGCCATATATGTCTTGTATCTTTTCCTGAGTCTTTCCAAAGTTTTTTTCAAAGGAGAGAATTGTTGTTTTGGGGAGAACTTCACTGTTTCAGTCAGGATTTTTTGTCCCAGTTCTTTTGTTGTTGTTCCCTCCAACTTGTATTGCTTCAATGTGTGTGTCTGTGTGTGTGTGTGTGTGTGTGTGTGTGTGTGTGTGTGTATATATATATATATATGTATGTGTATCTCACCTATACTAAAATTATGTTGTCTGAAAACAAACTGTATATTATTTCCAAATCATATTTCAGGATTCACATTTTTCCCTTTTAATTTTATATTAGTCTAAGATATGCATACATACCCTCTACCCATATACCAAGATTCCAAATTCTGAAAACAAGTCCTAGGTTAATTCTGGAAGCTGTTAAGGGATTTGCATTATAAGAGCACAGTTGCTTAACGGTAAACAGGAATATAACATTAACATTGCTCAGTTTGCCTTATAACTAAGTACTTGGTGCTAGCATCCACAGAAGAGGGATACTATTCATTGTTTGTTTTTCTGGGACCGTTACTTCACTTAACATACTATCTTCTAGTTCCATCCATTTACCTGAAAAGTTCATGATGTCATCAGAAAGCAATTGCTTTGATTGAAATATGTTTGGCACGAAAGTTAATATCAGGAGTAGATACCTTAATTCTTTCTCAAGTCAAGTTTAAGTTCACTTCTGGAGGTTTTCGGTTTTGATTAGTGCCTTACAAATTTCTTTTTTTTATTTATATATTTTCTATGTATATGAATGTACTGTCTGCATGCAGGTCTGTGCACCCATGTCGTGCAATGCCTCAGAGGTCAGAAGAGGGTGTCAGATTCCCCTGGAACTGGAGTTCTCCTGGAATTGGAGGTGCAGACAGTTCTCAGCCACCATGTGGGTGCTGGGGATCGAACCCGGGTCCTCTGCAAGAGCAGTCGGCGCTCTTAACCACTAGGCCATCTCTCCAGCCCCGTGCCTTACAAATTTCTAAGTGAATGACTGATTTGTGTGTTATGTCGCTGGCCTAATTGANTAAATGGTAGGTTAATTCTAGAACCTGTTAGGGTATTCACAATATAAGAGCACAGTTGCTTTCACATAACAAGGAACATAACATTAACATTGCTCAGTTTGCCTTACAACTAGGTACTTGGTGCTAGCATCCACAGATGAGGGATACCATTCTTCCTTTGTTTTTCTGGGACTGCATTACTTTACTTAACATAATATATTCTAGTTCTATCCATTTACCTGCAAATTTCATGATGTTATCTTTCTTTACTGCTGCATAGAACTCCACTTGTTGGTTGAAGGGTACTTGGGTTGGTTCCAGCTCTTCCCTATTGTGAAGAGAGCTGCAATAAACATAGATGTGCATGTATCTCTGTGTCAGGATGGGTCTTGTGGGTATATACCCAGGAGTGGTATGACTGGGTCAGGTGGTAGGCTCATTTTGAGTCTTTTAAGGGTTCTCCACAATGCTTTCCATAGTGGTTGTATGAGTTTATACCGCCACTGCTGGTGGGAATGTAAACTCATACAACCTCTCCAGCATTTGGTATCATTTGTTTTCTTGGTTCTAGCCAGTCTTATTAGAATGAGATGATATCTTAAAGTAGTTTTAATTTGCATTTCCTTAATTATTAGCGATGTTGAACACTTTTGAAGATGTTTCTTGGTCATCTCTATTTCTTCACTCTGTTCAGCTCTTTACTCCATCTTTTGAGTGAGTCATTTGTTTTCTTCTTTGCTTTTGGAGTAGTTTACATATTCTGGAAGTCAATGTTCTGTCCATGTATCACTGGTGAAGGTTTCCTCTCACTCTGTGGGGTTCTCTTCACTTCACTGATTATTTCTTTTGCTGTAGAGAAGATTTGGGCCCTCAACTTTGTACTCAACCAGGAGCCAAAATAAACCTTGTTCTTTTTATTTATATTTTATTTTAAATTATGTGTACACATGTGTAACTGTGTTTGATCATGTGCACGTGGGTGTGGGCACCAATGGAGGGGTGACATGTCCCCTAGAGCTGGGGTTACAGGTGGTTGTGAGCCACTCAATGTGGTTGCTGGGAACTAACCACTGAGCCACCTCTCTAACCCTAAATTTCAGGTGGTTTTAGGCTGGGAAAAAAAATGGATGATTCCATTGACTAACAAGATGAAGAGGTTTGGGGGAATTGAGGTTGGAATGGAAAAGAATGCAGAATGGCAGACTGGAGAAGAGAAGGGTTCAAAGGACCTGGCCATGGGTACTAGTTGTTGTCTGGTTTCATTTCCTTTAAGTCAAGAGTTATGACAAAACGCACAGGCTATTTATTGTTCAGGGTTACTCAGGGGCTGACTAATGAGGATGTGAAAGTTCTCTGTAGTAATGATGGCCAACACCAACAGTGTACTTATGATAGGCCGAGTGTGATTAAGCACTTTTTTTTAATTTTAAATATATATTTTTATATATTATTTCTTTTTTTTGCCTTTTTGAGACATGGTCTCCCTATAGCCCCAGCTGGCCTGGAACTCACTCTGTAGACCAGGCTGGCCTTTGAACTCACAGAGATCCACCTGCCCCTTGCCTCCTGAGTGCTAGGATTAAAGGCATGCACCACCACGCCTGGCTTATTATTTCTATTTTATGTGTATGAGTACATTGCCTGCATGTGTGTCAGTGCCCCTGTGTCATGTAATGACCATGGAGGAAAGAAGAAGGTATCAGAGTTCTCTGGAATTGGAGTTACAGTTTGCTGTTAGCTTCCATGTGGGTGCTGAGAATCAAACTTTGGGACCTCTGCAAGAGCAGACAGTGCTCTTCATCTCTCAAGCCTTTATCTTAAGGACTTTCTATTCTATACATTATCCATCTATTTCATGTTCACAATATCTCGTTTTACAGATGAGTAAACTGAGGCAGAGAGAAGTGACTTGCCTGAAGCCAGAGAGCTTGCACGCCACAGAGCTGAGGTGGCAGCTGAGACAGTCTTGCCCCAAGTCCTCTTCACTAATGTGCCTCATTATTTTACTAATTTATATTGTATTACTAATGAACTGGGGGTGGAGTGGGTGGGGGCTTACCATATCCCTCACTGGAGGAAGCCCTACACTCTTACCATATCCCCCACTGGGAGGAACCCCTACACTCTTACCATATCCCCCACTGGGAGGAACCCCTACACTCTTACCATATCCATCACTGGAGGAAGCCCTACACTCTTACCATATCCCCCACTTGGAGGAACCCCTACACTCTTACCATATGCCCCACTGGGAGGAACCCCTACACTCTTACCATATCCCTCACTGGAGGAAGCCCTACACTCTTACCATATCCCTCACTCAGAGGAACCCCTACACTCTTACCATATCCCTCACTGGAGGAAGCCCTACACTCTTACCATATCCCTCACTGGAGGAAGCCCTACACTCTTACCATATCCCTCACACGGAGGAACCCCCACACTCTTACCATATCCCTCACTCGGAGGAACCCCCACACTCTTACCATATCCCTCACTCGGAGGAACCCCACACTCTTACCATATCCCTCACTGGAGGAAGCCCCACACTCTTACCATATCCCTCACTCGGAGGAAGCCCCACACTCTTACCATATCCCTCACTGGAGGAAGCCCCACACTCTTACCATATCCCTCACTGGAGGAAGCCCCACACTCTTACCATATCCCTCACTGGAGGAAGCCCCACACTCTTACCATATCCCTCACTGGAGGAAGCCCCACACTCTTACCATATCCCTCACTGGAGGAAGCCCCACACTCTTACCATATCCCTCACTGGAGGAAGCCCCACACTCTTACCATATCCCTCACTGGAGGAAGCCCCACACTCTTACCATATCCCTCACTGGAGGAAGCCCCACACTCCTGTTCACATGGCGCCTACCTCCAGTCTGCTGACCCTGACCTCTGGGGCGTCCTGGGATTGTCCCAGGAATTTCTCGCACTCTGTCTTCAGCCTAAGAGAAAGGCAGAGGGAAGAGAGCGAGCGAGGGTCCAGGGCCGGTGGGGAAGTCTGAGAGGGAGACGAGAAGGTCCCTGGCAGCGAGGGGCGGATCCTTCCTGCTCACCGCAGTTCTGCACCGGGGCGCCCTGGGCTGCGCGCAGCCGCCCCTTCACCTCCTGCAGCCGGGAGCGCGCAGCAGAGTGCCTGCAGCAGCAGAGTGCCTGCGGGCAGCAGCAGAGTGCCTGCAGCAGTACCTGCAGGCAGAGTGCCTGCGGGTCAGGATGGTCCCCATGCACGGCCTCAGCCACGCCCACAGCCCGCCCCGCTGCCCCGGTGCCCGAGCCTCACTGTCCACCGGCAGCTGCTCTCTGCTGTGCTCCAGCATGCTGATCTCCCGGGATAGTCGCCGCTCCAGCACCTGCGGGGATGGAGGGGGCTGTCCTTCTGTCCAGCTGCCCAGGACAGGAGGAGCTTCCCTGAATTAATTCATTCGTTGACCTCGGGGTGAAGTTTCTGAGATGGCTGCTGACTCAAGACCCCCAATTACCCCTCCCCAAGAGTTCCTGCCCTGCTCAGAATTCATTTCTTCCAGATCTACTCATCTTCCATGTATAGCCTTCCCAGTGAAGGGAGGCTCCCTCCCTCCCTTCCCCTCTCCCCAGGAACATTTGCACATGCTTGCCTTTGCTACTGTCTTTCACTACCTCCTCAGATGCCCCTAAGCAGCCCAGCTGGGTTGAGTAAGGAGCTGGCCCTGGTGTGGCCTGCTGCCCCTCCCTGCTTGGAGTGCTGCCGGATGCCCCCATCAGCAGCTGAATGAAGGCTTTCTCAAGGTTCCCACTGGGCAGGGTCAGGTGAACAGAGACTACACAAAGGCCGACAGGTGATGCTAGGTGTGGCTGTGAGGAGCAGTGGAAAGGAGCCAGTTGTAAGGTCAAAGGAGACATGCCCAGGGTGTTAGGCCTGACTGAGCAGCCTGGACACTGGGCCACCACAGACACACTGAAGCTGGGGAGGAGGGAAATGGAGGTAGTCAGCTCACATGGAACTCCCAGAGGTCCTTGTGCTGCTTCGACAGATCCTCCAGCTTCTCCTCTGGCTGCACTTTAGCTTCCAACCTGGAGGCAACACCCAGCAAGCAGAGATGACCAGCCAGGACCCACACCCAGCCCAGTCAGGTCTGGGCCACACGCTCAGGCCTATCCTACCGGGTGGTTCCCCTTCATGGGTTCCTAAACCTTCTCTCTCCAGGAACTCTATCTGGTGCAAGCCCCACCCACACCTTACCAAGCTGCCCACCAGACCTCAGATTCAGGAGTGACCCCAGCTTTCTATGTCTGACTTTCTGCCACCTGAACATTGTAAACAAAAATGTGCTCCATGCACTCTGGTACTGTGCCCTTCCTCAGAGGGGAAAGCCCACCAGCAGTCAGACTCTGCCCGAGCCCCCACTCTCTCCAGTAGGAGTGGAGCTGAGACATCTGTTCACATTTGCCCCTTTCCTTTCTTTTGTTAAATCTGATCTTTTAGGAGTCTCGCTGGGAACACAGAGCTGTCTATCCTGTTGCCCTAAGAAAGGTGCCTTCCTAAGAAAGCTTTATGAGAGGTGTGGTGATGGAGCATTAGACATTCTAAAGTCATAACTTAGAGTCTAGATATGCTCCACTATGACCCTAAAGAAGCTACTTAACTTCTCTGGGGTTCAGTTTCTTCGTATGCAAACTAGTAGTGACAGGAGGGTAACACTAATTCGGATTAGGTAAATAAGTGTACACAAATATTCAGTACACACACACACACACACACACACACACACAAAACTTAACAATTAAATACATGATGCAGTGGACCTGAGATTCCAGTTCTAGGAACAGGCCAAGTGAAGGCTTGAAGGATTTAGAGATGGGTAGACGGATGTTGGGATGGGTGCATGCAGCTGGGTGCAGAAATGAAGGCTGGTTAGAGAAATGAGGTGCAGAAGGATGGAGGCTCAATGGAGAAATGGTGGAAAGGAGGCTGGAAAGGTAGCTGCTTGGAGGAAGGAAATGAATGGCTAATTGGAAAGACAAGAGAAGTATGGCTGGGTGGCTGGACGGTGATCAGATGGAAGTTGAAGACATGATGGCTGTCTGACTGGATGACCTGGTTGGATAGGCGGATAGACACGTGACGGGTGGCTGTATGAGTGAGTGAGCAGATGCAGGGAAGGATGACTGGGAACCCAAGACAAGCAGACAGATAAGCCAGTGCCCGGATGTCAGAGGAGCTAATGGACAACAGGGACAGGTTCAGAATAATGTCACTAGGTGAAATTTACTTGATGGAGGAATTAGCAGCGAGTGACTAAACTGCCGAATTTATTCTAACACCATCACCAAAATAACAGGTGATTGGAGAAGTATCTCATTTTATAGAGGGGAAAGTGAAAAGGCGACATCCAGGACCCGTTGTCCTAGCTCTTTCTCCCTCCTCCTCGGGCTGGAGAATGAACTAGAGCAGAGCTGGGCGGGACTCTTACCAGTGAGTCTCATTTTCCCTCTCTTGACAGTGCTTCTGGAGAATCATCAGCGCCCCTGTGGAGAGAGGAACTGAGATGGTTCAATGAGAGATGTTGGGGAGACAGGGTTAGGCAGAAGCTGGGGGGGTCCCACATCACCTTGGGCATTGGTGGGCACTCAGAGGACATGGCTGCATCCTCCACGAGGGTAGGTAACAGGGGAGAGATCTGAGTGGGGAGATGCCCCAACCCAGCTTTTAGTGCTGGGACTCTGGAAGCTGCTCAGGAAGGTGGGCTTTGTGAAGTCTCGGGAAGAACAGGGAAGGCACAGCAACCAGTGCTGTGATTGCTTTCTGATCAAGACATCCCCTAGATGTGCTTTCTCTCCATTCACTAGAAAACACAGTGACACATTCATCCCCCAGATGTCACACCCCATGTCCCCAGTGCAATTTCATTCAAGAGGCAAAAATCACACAGAAGATAGGGGAGAGGCGAGGCACCTCTTCCTAACCCTGTGACCATGCCCCATCCGGCCACCCTACTCCAGTTTCTCCCTCTGGATCCACACTCTCTGTAAATGCCAAGGGAGTCCAAGGAGTGAAGAATATACAAATTTATGCTGAAGGGAAGAGATGATTATAAAGAAATGAATACTATGCTAGGTGCAAATAGAGGCTCCAAAGAAACAGATTAAGCAGGAGAATGAGAGGGAGAGGAAGAGGGTAGGATTCTGCTTTGAGATGGAACTCAAAGCAGAGTAGGCCTGTCATGGCTGTCTGAGCTGAGACCCGAGAGCTGACAGGATCCAGCTGGCAATCTGGATCGTGTGGACCAAGAGCATCACAGGGGAGGACAGAGCCGGGGCAAAAGTCTGACTCACGTGTGTGAAGCCCAGCAGTGCCCAGGGGATTCTCTGGGACCCGCTTTGGCCCCACTGGCAGGAATCTAGTTCCCGGTACAGGGCCCCCTGGAGTGCCTGGGCCTCTCCCCGTTCCTCGCTGGATTTCTTCTTTCCTGGGACAAAGAAGGGAAGGGAAGGGAAGAGCATGGCTTGAGCAGCCTCTGACCTTGCTGGGGTTTTGCAGGTTGTAGCATGGCACATTTTTTTCCAAACAGGCCTGAGCAGGAGGCCTTCAGCATCTGGGCCCCTCCCTGCTGCTGGCAGCTGGCCAGGCTAGGTCCCCAGGTTTACCTTGCTGCAGCTCATTAATTTGTTGAATCAGGTCTTCAAGCTGGAGCTCGAGGCTTCCCTCTGAAGAAAGAAGGAAGACTGAGCCAGGAAGGACAGCTGCCTGGCTGGCTCAGGCAGGGGAGGAGGGCTGCTAACCACCAACAGTCACTTCTGGCGCACCTGCTTTGTGGTGGGATCTGTAAGAGATCCTTGCAGGGCCTACACTCTGGGTGGGGGAAGATGGCTATGAATCAGTCTGGTGTCAATACCACCCACAAAGGGAATTAACAGGAAGTGGGGTGCTAGAGATGAAGAGCATACAGGTGCTTCTTGGAAAGACTCCAAATCAAAGGAGAGAAGTAGGCTCTGTAGATTGTGGAAAGGGTGTGTACGGAGTGGAGCCATTCCAGGTAAAAGAAACAAGGGCTGAGTTCAAGGCCAGCCTGGTCTACAGAGTGAGTTCCAGGACAGCTGGGGCTACAGGGAGACCCTGTCTCGAAAAGACCAAAAAAGAAAAAAAGAAACAAGGGCCAATCCCCCGAGGCGGCGGGGGTGGGGGGGGTGGGGTTCAGACCCCTGTCCAAAGCCACAGAGAACAGCCAGGAAAGTGGGGAGAAGAGGAGGAAGGCAGGGAAGTCACTCAGGTCTGAGGTGGAGGCCGACAGCTGCAGCTGAGTGCAGAGGAGGCTGGTGGAGCTCCCCTGTGTCCACTCTCTTCTAAGTGGGCAGAGCGGGCAGTCACTCCTGCCAGCCTAGGATCTAGCTATAGAACAGGCAATGGTGGCACTGTGCAAGTTCTCCAGGCCTGAGGTCACTGTCCCCTTAAAGAGTCATTTCTAAGCTCACAGTCTGTTTGAGAGGTCTGTAGAAAGAAGCCTCTCTCCTTATCCATCTCTGGATCAAAGGCCAGCCACAGATGGTTGGGATATAAAGCTACTTTGATAATGCTGGGGTTCACTGCCAATCCCTAAAACAGCCTGGAGTTTATAAACTCAGCCCTGGGATTTTCAGGATGGCCATCTCCCCCTCCAGAGACTCCCAGAGGAATAGGTGTTCTCTGTAGTGCTCATTGCAACTGGCAAAAGTCCCTGGGGTCAGGGCCTTTGTTTTACCAGAGATGGTCAGGTAGATCATTATACATGTCGAGTCCCACAATCTGTTTACAGCCCCAAGGAACTGTGTGCAGCCAGAGTGGGAGAAAGGAAAGTTCCATTTTGTTTGGAGCAAACCAATGGATCATGACAGCTAAAGCAGAGGATTTGACTTCAAACACAGCACTGTGCTCCAGCCCCTATAGGGGTGCTAGATGCAAGCTGGCTTCCAGCTCCTTCTCAGCAAAAAAAGCAAAGCGCACACCATTCTGTATTGTCATTTGCTATTTGTGTGTAAAAAGAGGACACGGGCTATATACTCATGAATGTAGCTTATAAAAATAATCTCTGGAGGACATTTGGTGTCAGGGATGTGACTCAGTAATGCAGAGCCTGCCTGGCATGCAAAAGGCTCTGAGTTCAAGCTGAAGCACCAATTAAACAAACAAACAAACAAACAAATAAATAAATAAATAAATAATATTGATGCTTGATCATTCATCAGGAAAATGGATGGATGGATGGATGGATGGATGGATGGATGGAAAGAATGGAGGGATAGATAGAAAGAGAGATGGATGGGAATATGGATGTGTGGATGGAGGGAGGGAGGGAGGGAGGGAGGATGTATATGTGTACATGCCTATGTATATAAGTGGAACAGGTTTTTCCATTCTCTTAGAAGAGATTATCAGTTTTTAACTGAGGGACTACATTTTTGGTTCAAAGAATAAAATGTAAGAGCAAGCGCAATGGGCTGATTTTCCCAAGGCTGTGAGTTGAGGAGTCTGGGTGTCAACCTGTTTGTCTGACTCAAAATCTGACACAGGACACCTGACCTTTCTGCAGCTTTTTCACTGTCTCCAGCAAGTCTTCAGTCTTCTTCAGGGACATGGTCTGTCCTGTAGAGAAGAGAGCCAGAGTTACAATGAACCCACAAGGATGCAGACTCTGGTGGGAAAGGGGGGGCGGATGGCTCAGAGGACACTGCACACACTCCTGGGCTGGGGCCACGGCTGAGCTGAGGCTCAGGTTTCCAGCCAGAGCAGGGCTCCTGGAGGATCCCCTTCCCTGCTTCTGAGGATCATGGTGTGTATCGAGGGATTCAGTTTCTCCACAAGAGGATGAAAGATAGCTCAGAAACCCCCTTGGTGAAATGGGGTGAGAGGAGAGAATGTATTCTTGTGAGTGCTGTTCAAGGTCACTGTGAAGTTCTAACCAATGCAACAGGGAAGACAGATGTCATTAATGTAGTCATAGCCCATAGTTTGTAAATTCTAATGAACTGATGGATCTAGACAATGGCTATGCATGCTGACAATATGACAATCTCTCTCTCTCTCTCTCTCTCTCTCTCTCTCTCTCTCTCTCTCTCTTTCTCATAGTCATGTCCAAGTATGCATGCATGGGTACACTACACTAGCCCATGTGGGCACACATGGAGGCCAGGAGTCAATTTCAAGATTCAAGTGTCTTCTCCTATTGCTCTCTACAGCATTGTTTTGAGACAGGATCTCTCCCTGAACCTGGGGCTCAACTTGGCAGTCAGATCAGCTGGCTGACCAGGAAGCTGCAGGAACACACCTATCCCAGCCCCTACTCCACCCACCCCCAGCGCTGGGGTGGCAGACACTTGCAGAGATCTGAACTCAGGTTCTCATGAACTCAGGCACAGTGAGCACTTTACCCACTGACTCGTCTCCCCAGTTCACTTGCTGCTCATAATTTTAAAAAGCAAAGAACGGCTGGACATCAGGAGCCTCCTGATGGAAGATTATAACAGTTTATGAAAGCTTTTCCTCCAGAAATCCTCACCAAAAAACTGGAATCACACCAGACTTCTATTTGAATACTACTCCAGAGGCGATTCAAAATGACACCTCTGCAGATGTGTTCAGCATCAAAGGAGACTAGCAAGAGCTTGGCCTACCTCCGTCTCTGTCTGTCTCTGTCTCTCTTTCCACAAGGAAAACATCCCGAATTCTTGAAATCAATGATAAAAACACAAATCTGAGGGACCCACTCCTAAGGAAACTAGGGCAGAGAGGAAATATAGCTCACAAACACTGTAGCCAGAAGCGAGCACATGAACTGCTTGTCCATAATAGTATTAAAAGTCCTTCAGTTTCAGACCCCAAGTTCTCCAGTTTTCCTTCTTAGAAGTCACTCAGGGATATAAGCTATTTAATCTCTATATACATGTGTCCTATTTTCTATGTAAATGGCCCTGTTATAAACAATGTTTCATATCTTCTATTTTGACCAATATATGCAGGTGATCAGTTTATTCTTTTTGGTGGCTGCATGGTTTTACACTGCACATACGCCATAATTTAGAGAGCAGTCTCCCATTTGTGTGTCTAGTTTCCTTTCTCTCACTGTTAAAAATTGTCAAGTTGGTCATCTATCTATGTTCCTTTTCACAGCTGTTGTGACAAAGTAGCACAAAGTAGGTCTTCTCTGTATATGTTACCATATCCCATGTATCACTTTGATCTCTGTATTTCCTTTCTGAGGACACTTGTCCCTAAATTATGACCCACTCTAAGCCAGTATGATTCACTATAAGGTGATACCCATAAAGGCCCTGAATGATGGTTAGGTTTTTTTTTTTTTTTTTTTTTTTTTTTTTTTTT
>VZQC01012407.1:2148731-2233899 GCA_009823505.1 Rhizomys pruinosus | reverse complement strand
GCCCCCGTCACCACTCCTCTTCAATATAGTGCTTAAAACACTTGCTAGGGCAATAAGGCAAGAAAAGGAAATTAAAGGAGTAATAATTGGAAAAGAGGAAGTCAAGCTATCCCTATTTGCTGGTGATATGATTGTTTACTTAAGGGATACTAAAAACTCCACCAGAAAACTCCTAGAAATGATTAAGAGCTTCAGTAAAGTGGCAGGATACAAAATTAACCTAGAAAAATCAGTAGCCTTTCTTTACAGCAACAACAAGCAACTGAAGAAGGAATACAAGGAGACCTTCCCACTCACAATAGCCTCAAAAACAATAAAATAGCTAGGAACAAACCTAACCAAAGACACCAAAAATCTGTAAAAAAGAAAATTAAATCCCTGAAGAAGGAAATTGAAGAAGACATCAGAAGATGGACAAACCTCTCATGCTGATGGATTGGGAAAATTAATATAGTAGAAAATGTCCATTCTACCCAAACTCTTGTACAGATTTAATCCAATCCCAATCAAAATCCCCAAGAGTTTCTTCACAGGCTTGGAAAAAAAGTCCTTAATTTCATTTGGAAAAACAAAAGAACCCGAATAGCCAAAGCAACCCTGAGTGAAAAGAACAATAAAGAGGTGATCTCTATACCAGACTTCAAACTATACTACAGGGCTATAGTCATAAAAACAGCTTGGTACTGGCACAAAAACAGACCTATAGACCAACTGAACAAAAATGAAGATCCAAACTTGAGCACCTACAATTTCAGCCACCTCATATTTGACAAGGGGGCCAAATAAGACACAATGGAGGAAAGACAACATCTTCAGCAAGTGGTGTTGGCAAAACGGGATCACCACTTGTAGAAGAATGAAATTAAACCCCTACTTCTCACCCTATACAAAAGTCAACTCCAGATGGATCGAAGACCTCAGTGTGAAACCCCAAACTCTGAAGGTGACAGAAGAAAAAGTTGGCAGCATCCTACAAGACATAGCCATAGGAAACTTCCTAAATCAAATAGCAGCTGAGCAAGAAATAAGATGGACAACTGACAAATGGGACCTCATTAAACCCAAAAGCTTCTCTACATCAAAAGAAACAATCAAGGAAGTGAAGAGAAAATCCACAGGGTGGGAGGAAACCATCACTGCAGATACATCTGACAAAGCATTGATTTCCAGACTATATAAATTACTCAAAAAAACAAAGAAGAAAGAAAACAAATGACCCTCTCAATAGATGGAGCAAAGAGCTGAACAGAGACTTCACAAGTGAGGATTAGAGATGGCTGAGAAACATCTTAAAAAGTGTTCAATGTCACTAATAATTAAGGAAATGCAAATTAAAACCACTTTAATATATCATCTCACTCTGATAAGACTGGCTAGAATCAAGAAAACAAATGAAACCAAGTGCTGGAGAGGTTGTGGGGAAAGGGGAACACTCATCTATTGCTGGTGGGAATGTAAACTCATACAGCTACTACAGAAAGCAGTGTGGAGAACCCTTGGAAGACTTGGAATGAACTTGCCACCTGACCCAGCCATACCACTCCTGGGTATGTACCCACAAGACTCATCTTACTGCAGAGATACATGCATAGCCATGCTTATTGTAGCTCTCTTCACAATAGTAAGGAGCTAGAACCAACCCAAGTGCCCATCAACTGATGAGTGGATAGAGAAAATGTGGTACATCCACACAGTGGAGTTCTATGCAGTGGTAAAGAAAGATGACATAATGAACTTTGCAGGTAAATGGATGGAGCTAGAAGATATCATGCTGAGTCCCAGAAAAACAAACGACGAATGGTATCCCTCATCTGTGGATGCTAGCACCAATTACCTAATTGTATGGCAAACTGAGCAACGTTAATGTGATCTGAAAATGACTGTGCTCTTATATTGTGAATCCCTTAAAAAATAAATAAAAAAGAAAAAATAAAAACCTTTATACCCAAATAGCAATTCAAAGAAAATTCAAACACTATGAAAACATGTGAAGTTAAAAATGAACTTCCCTTCTCTCCTTAGTCCTAAACCTTGTTCCCAGATACGAACTATTGCTAACAGGCAAGCATTTCTCTACCTGAGACACTTTATTAAAATACAGTGAATATTTAATAATGAAACAAAAGCTAGGAACAAGGAAAGGCATTTTTGTTTTAATTTTATGACAAGCTCAAACACATGTCATTAGAGATGACACCACTATGAACCCAGATGGTCTTAGGGCCAGACCTGATGACTGACCAATCTCCAGTACTTGCCTCAGCTGTTATCATGTTGAGTCTCTTCCACCAAGACTTGGGCTTCCTGATATTTCATCACCTACTTGGTTAAGTCTAAACTATTTAAGGATATTTTAGGATGATCTCAATCTTATAATCATACTGAGTAAGATTACTAATCATCCTGTAATATCACCAATACTCAAGACCATACGTACTGTCCCCTGCCCAGCCCATATATTCTCCAGCTTTCCCGTGAGGCTATTTCTGCAAAAGCTGCATCTGTGGTTTTCCCTCCAAAGCCTTTTTAAGCATTAGTTTAAAGCTGAGCCAGAGAGATAAGAATTAAAAAAAAAAATCTTAAATGATATAGCATCTGCTAAAAAAAAAAGTCTCATGTTACAAAAGAGCCTGTGGAGGATGAACCCCTTTTTAACATTTTATTTTGAAATAATTTCAGATGTACACAAAGTCATAGAAATAGGCCCATATATCAGCTTATCCATTTTTTGAGTGTTTCTCAACTGTAGGCTGCAGATAGTACAATCCATTAGTCCTTAATATTTCCTCTATACAGACTCTACCAAGTAACTGAAGAATAACGATTGAAATCTGGGTGTTAATATTGGTCCATTTTTCAAGGATAATCCCAGGTACTGTTAATAACAATTGAGATCTGCGTGTTAATATTTGTCCATTTTTCAAGGATAATCCCAGGTACTGTTCAGTTTTCCCTTTTCCTCTTACATTTAAAATTACATAGCACTACCTACTTTCCTATTTTCTGAAATATAAATAAAATAGTGAGTCACAAAAGCTCCCACTTTTGCCCGCCTCCCTCAGTTCTGAGTCCCTTGCTCAGCATTATCAATGCACTTTCACCTCACTTTTCTGGAGAACAGAAGAGGCTAAGCCCAGCCACTTTCCTCTCATTTTAATCCCAATTATTCCATCACAAAAATATAACGTCTAGAGTTCATTTTGTAGGAATAAGTTCTCTCTTCTACTTAAATTTTTTCTGCCTCCTTAAAAATATCCACAGGCATCCTACAAAATGGACAGACACACTGAGGCTTGGTGGTAACTATGGCTGCTTCTTGTACTTCTGCCTCCATTAAGACCACTTTTGGTCTGTGCAGTTGTGCTGTTAGAGCTGTAATTACCTAGCCTAACAGTGGCTGTAGACATTGAAGAGCATTTTGTTAAAACTATAAGCCTTCACTGAGAGGCATCCATCTCAAGTCTTTAGTGCTAGAGCTGATTTAATGGATAAGAAATGCAAACTCGATAAGCCCTTCAAATTTTCCTTTGCTGATGAAGTTAATGAGTACTGAAACTTTAAGGAATCTGAAAGCTTGGTGCTAAGATTTTTAAAGCACTGTAGCAGCTTTACTGAATGCTTAGTAAGTGAGACTTAGTTTTATCTAAGTTCCACCCTGTTTTGAAAACCAGAACTCTATATGTGGATCCAATTTAAGACCAACTTATCTGTTCACGTTATTTCAATACTTGTTCCTTTAAAAAAAAAAAAATTACTGAGTACCAAACGTGTTGACTTAGGTGCAGAGGAAACTGTAATGGAGTCTGGTTCTCTGAGTTCACATCCCAAAGCAGGTAACAGAGGTAAATAACCATTATTTTGAAGTCTGCAAAGGCAGGTCTGGCAAGATATAATCTCCGGTGTCCAGGCAGGGGCGTTAGAAACAGATGAAAGCGCAGAAATAAAAACACCCGTAGAAGCAGTCATATTTTCTCATTTCAGAACATTTAGGAAACTTCTCCATAAAGAACAAAACCAACTCGGGAACCTTTCTTTTGAAGGGGCTGCAATTGTGAGCAGCTTCTAGGCTGGAACCCACTTTCCCGCCCCAACTGGGGGATGAGCCATCACTATAAAAGTTGAAGCAAATGTGAGAAACTCAGGAAAGCACTGAGACTGGAAAACCCATGAGGTGTGGTCCGGGAGGGTGTGGATGAACGCTGGGGAGTCACCTCAGAGGCGCAGCAACGGGGTGGGCTTGGGAGAACACGTTTAGTGAAGGTGGTAGCGAAGTGAACTACTGTCTACCAAGTTTAACATAGTCAATAAAGTTGGTAGTTTAATCTAGGTGATGAGAATGTACGTTATTTATTTCCACTTGGTGGAAGTTAAAGTTTTAATAGGCTAAGATTTTTTACTTTAAAAATGACTATCATTACTTCACTATTCAATGGGCTGGCTCCCCTCCTCCGCCCTGCTGAGAACTGGAACCTCCTGCCGGCTTCTCTACCTTTGGTGTCCTTAGCCTCCCGCCACTCTGCCAAGGGCTCCAGATTCCCAGCCATTCCCACCGTGGGTGTCTGCGCATGTGCCTCAGATCTAAAAATGGGGTGGGAGAAGCCACCCACGTCACACGTGCATACAGCCTCCAGGCCCAAAGGCCAAGCCAGACCAGAGCTAAGGTAGGGGTCATTGGGGTGGGCTGCGCAGGGACTCTTAAAGGGCTCTCCCTCTGGGTGATGATGCAGCTGAACCTAGGATTATGCACATGCTGGGAGGCAGTTCGCCCCCAAGGCCTTTTCTTGGGAGCCCACCACTTGTCTATGGAAGTTCTCGCAAGAGTAAACCTGAGTGCATCATCTCTGGATCCCAGCCGCTGGGGGCCGTCTGGTGCTGCAAGTGCCATTACTCAGGTGGACGCCGGTGGCCACCTTCCTAACATTAAAAGCAGCCAAATGGGTGGGGCCTTTTGGTAGAAAAAAATATATATAAGCAGCAGGAACGCCTTGTGGGGCTCGGCTTTAGGCCTTTTATGTGCACTTTCCTTGAATTACCCAAGCTGGTTCCAGGCACAGCCTGGCCTTGCGTTCCCAATTCTAGCACCCTTGTGGGTCACCCCCAAACATCCCAAGGACACTCCTCCACCCAGCCCCAGGTGTGCTCCCTGAGCCTGGGGCATGGACTCAGTACAGCATGGTGCTAGAGGAGGCCGATTTCTGAAGCAGGCTTTGAGGGGACAGCTGCCGCGACAGGGCTGCTAAGTCATTCGAGTTGAGGAGGCGAGGCCAAGGACAGGGACGGTGGGGGGGCATGAGGGGGTTGGGAGAGCACCCCCACTCCTGGGCTGCTGTCACCCATCTCCCATTTGGCAAACCCTGAGATTTTCCCCACTGCGTAGGGAGACAGGAACGGACCCCACAAAGAACCCCGCCCGCATTTCCAGGTTGAACGCTGACGTGGTGGCTGCAGCTGTTGTCAGAGTCCTGTGAACAAGCCGTTGTGGGGAGTTTGGCCCATGGAGGTGGCCGGGGGTGTGGAGTACTTGGGCGGGTAACGAATGAACAGCCGATCCTCCTCTTTCCTCACCCAGCGCAGGAGTTTCGTCACCACCAAGATGGCACCTGCCTTGGTCACCAAGGGGCTGAGGCAGGTATAGAGCTCGAATTTGGAAGTCACCTGGGGGGAAAGGTGGAGACAGGCAGATGAGCAAGAGCTGGCCATGCACAGTCCTGTCCCCCCAAACCCTGCAACCGGGAGCTGCACTTGTGCTGTCCTCTAGGCTAAGGCAGGGAAGTTCAGATTACTGTGTCAAGGGTGGGCACAGGTAGGTTCTCAGTTGGACTTGGAGGTCGCAGCATCAATAGCTTAGCTTGAATTGGGTGATGCTGGCTCTGTGTCTATTTCTGTTTGCTTTTCTGTGGACTGGAGAGAAGAGTAACAACAGCACCTGACACTCAGTGAGCAGCTACTACATACGAGGCTGTTCTAAGCTCCCGCCCCTTTGTTCCCAGCATTTACAGCCTTGTATAACATACAGAAGAAGTCAGTTCAATCCTCACACCACTCAGAGACCTGAGCCCACAGGTCACCGGCCCCCTTTCTCTGCCAATTACCACTGCTCTCCCAATTGCTCTCCCCTGCCCCTTCCCCCTCCCCCAACCATGTTAGCCTTTCTTTGCTACATCTCAAATAGCCAGCCTCAGCCCCACCTCACACAGATGGTCAGAGTCCTTCCCTCTACATTTGTCCTCTAGATCCCAACATCTTACCCCCTCCTCTCCCAACTTGGAAGCCATCTCTTCGGCAAGACTTCCTCTCACTACCTGGCTTAAGATCCCAGACCTACTACACCTTGGTTTTCATGTCTTTACTAAAAGGTACAAAGGGCCATGTCCAGATGCAGTAAACATCAAGTAAGCTGTGTTTGTATGGTGTCAGAGATGCATCAAAGGGTGAGGGGCCCTTGCTGGCTAAATCACAGTTCCCACCAGCTAAGTCAGAAACTACTGCAGTAGCAAAATCAATGCAGAAAAAAAGACTTCTGAATTAAAGAAAAACCTCATGAGACCCTATTTCTATAAAATTAAAATTCAACAAGAAAAAGTCCATTCTTATACAAGAGTGCTAAACTATAAGTAAAAAGTGAAGATGGATAGACAAGGAACCATAAACAAACAGCTAATAACTGTCAGGTTAAAATTAAGGCAGAGGCAGGTGGATCTTTGTGAGTTCAAGGCCAGCCTAGTCTACAGAGCAAGTTCCGGGACAGCTGAGACTATAGGGAGACCCTGTCTCAAAAAGATTAAAAAAAAAAAAATCATTAATGCAAATTAAAATCATCAGGGAAAGAATAATTTTCAAAACTCACAAACAGGATATCACCACCACAGGTATTTACTAATTACAAAGGTGGGAAAACGAACTTTATGCTAGAAATGTGGCAGACACCACCTTAACTAAGTGACCAAAGCTGGCGTCAAATGGAGCACTGACATCACGTCCCCGGACCTAATGCAGAGAAAAAGCATGTGCCACTTCTGTGGGACTCTTGCTCAGAATGCATGACCTACATTTGATCATAGTGCCACACAGAAAATCCCAAGTCCAGGGGCATGCACAGGCCAATTTGCTGACTTGCTTTCGAAGTGCCAAGGCCATAAAATGGCACAGACCGGGAAACTGATCCAGACTAAACCAGATCAGGGAGACACTATAAATAAATCCACTGTGTGGTCCTGGACTGGATTCTGAACCAGGAAACTGACAGAATGGGACAACAAGCAGAGTCTTTGGATTAAGTGCTGTTGAAACAATGTTGGGTTCCTGATTTGGCAACTGGCTACAGTTTTGTAAGATGTTTGCTTTCGGAGAAAGTGCAGGAAAGGCCTCGTTAAGGTACTTTTTATACTAGTTTTGCAACTTTTAGGTCCAAAATTACTTCAAAATGAAAAAAATCCAAGCCTAGAACAATGCTTGATCAACACCAAATTATGTAATAAATTAAGAGCCTAGTGGGGAACTTCTTCCCATGGGGATCCCTGGCCTAGCCTTCCACTTCCCTCAACAGCTGGTCTCACAGTCCAACAGGAAGTAAGGTAGGAGCCCAGGAAGGACACCTCAGGTAGAGGGAGGGAGATCCCAGGTACTTCTGTAGTGGTCAAGGAGCGTGGGCCCTCATGGACTTGAACCACACTGCTGGAAACTGGGGAATGGACAGGCACACTGGAGTTGCTGACAGGGTCTCTTCAAAGTCAAAGACCCTGACTGCTCATGGGGGCAAAGCAAACAAACAGCAGGGCTAAGGCAGGGCTGCAGACAGTGATAAATCTTTAAGTAAAGACATTCGTAATGGTAGGGACAGTGTCGCAGACAAAGGCACGGAGTGGGGAAGCTCTGCTGTAACTGATGGGAGATGCTAAGCTACATGGGAAAGGAAGCTTGCTTGCAAGAGGAAGTAGTTTGCTGACTGCCCAACCCAACTCACCCAGGCCAGAAGCGTCTCCTTCTCTGCCACGTGGTAAATGAGGCGCAGGGGCCGGGAGGTGCTGTGGAGGCGAGCATGCAGGCGGTGGTACAGGTCCGACAGCCGCTGCCGCTCCTCCTCCCCGCAGTATGGAGCTTCCAGCTCCGGGCTGCAACACAAGGAGGCAGGAGAGGTGAGTCAAGGCCCTTCCTGACCAGCCCATCTCCTCTCTCAGTCTAGGCTTTAAGTTAAGGAGCTAAGCATCCCCCATTTGAGTTGAGGGTTTCCGGTGGTTGTTAAGTCAAGCTGCCTTTAAGAGATTCCCGGAGTACTGGAGTCCTTCTACTAGAATAGAGGCACTCCTTTAGGTCCCTGGTTAAGCCTCTACCATCAAAGAACTATCTGTTCTCTTTCCAGACCATGGCTGGCTATGTCTACTGACTCACATCTGTAAGATGCTGACCCTCTGGGTTAGACATGTCAGAACACAGTGCACCTGGTAAACTGCGGCAGCTGGCGGTGGTGATCAGGGATGTCCAGTGGCTTATAGAGGAAATGCCGTAGGCCAGGTGCCCCCACGGCCTGCACACTGTAGGCGGGGGCATTGGAGAAGTTGGCAGCCTCCCCAAGGGCACGCAGGGCACCAAGGGCGTGCATTCCATCTTCAACCAAGCGCCGGCAAGCAGCCATGGCATGGAAGGCTTCCCGGTTGGTGCCAAGCAGCAACAGGCAAACAGGCATGGAATCCAGGCGGGCCACATAGGCATAGAAGAAACCATCTGGGTTGAAACGAGGCAGACACACGGGTGCCCATGCCTCACCTGCGGCAAAGGCTGGCGCACCTGCCCAGTCAAGCAGCAGCTGAAGATCAGCAGGGTCCAGCCGGCACTCCGCCAATACATTCCTCTCCTGGGCTGCTGTTATCAGCCGACCGCCAACAGCCAGCACAGACAGGGCCAGGCCCGGGGCTGTGCAGCGGCGCAGCAACGTGCCCAGGGCTTCCCGAAGTGGACGAGCCAGAGGCACACAGCGCACTGCACCCAGGAGTAGGGCACCTGGGTCTCGCTCCACACTGTCCAGAAGCCGGTCCAGTGTGCGCTCTGAGCCAGCCAGCAGGCGACGCAGGTCATAGTTCTGCTTGTGTGCAAAGATGCGGGCTACGCTTGCACGTGTTAACGTGCTCACAATCTGTGCGTGCACAGCCAGCAGCTCCCCCCGAAGTTGTGCTGCAGACTGAGGAGTCCGGGACACGGCCACCAGCAGCAGCGGGCCCTGCTGCAGAAACACCAGCTTGTGGTCCTCTGGGGGAGGGAAGAGTGGGCAGGGGAGAGGTGGACCAGGAATGACCCAAGGGGCCAGACAGGACACCTCCCCCGACCCACCTACTAACACTTACACCACCCAGCCTGAGCACACTCAATATCAGTACCCAGATGAGGGCCCAGACCAGCTGGGGATCTGTAGAGATATGACTGGCTGTTGGGTGATCAGGTAGGTTAGAGAGGGGGATGGCAGGATGTGTGTGTGAGATGGGTCAGGGACTGGGACAAAGCCTGGTGACAACAGAGCTCACCCCTTCACCCTACCTCCCCACAGTTGTGTTCTCAGACAACCAGGGAGTCTCCAGAGATCACTCAGAACCCAAAGAAACAGTCCCAGACACAGTCACCCCCACTGAGTCACTTCCAGTGGCTGGACAGAGACTCATGTAGGCAGACATACAGGCAGATCTACCTATGGCTGGTTACACAGACCTCCCCACCCCTTGCCATATTCCCAAATTCCCAGTCATGCCCAGTTCTGTCTCCTTCCTCTTTACTCACCAGCATAGATGGCTCGGATGGCATCTCCCGCACTCTGCACGAAGGACACAAGGGCTGTCATCACGCCCATGGTGGCCGACAGCGCCTCCACACTACCATACCGTGAGTAGATGGGCTTGCCAGCCTCGCTGAGTACAAACACATGCTTCCGCTGGCTACGCCAGTCCTCGTCACTGGGGTCCCCGCCACTGGAGTCCCCACCCTGGTCCTCAGAGCTACTCTCAGGTCTTTGCGTGGGACTGCTGTCCGAAGCTGCAGTATTCCAGGGCTCACAGGTGCTTGCTGGAGCCTCAGGCTGAGGCAGGAGGGAGAGGAGGCTGGGTGGCTGGTCCTTGGCCTTTGATCCTGAAAGGGAGCTGCTGGTGGCTCATCTGTCTGAACTCCCATCGTATCCTCACCAGCCCCCACCCTGCAGTGACCCCAGTATGCTGACAAATCCTCCAAGAGCCTTCCTTGCTGCTCAGTGACCCGTGGCTGAGATGTTCCTAGTGCTGTCCACTAATTCGAAGGCTTCAAGGATCCCCTGAAACTCAAACAGCCCATGTTCTCACTGTCCTTTACTGGACCGTCAATTACTCCCTTTCAACAATTGCATTCCTAGGTCCCCAAAGCAACCCACTGTCTCTGAATAACCACTAATCTCCTCTTCAGTGGCTCCTCGGCAACCCCTCCGAGCCCTTATTTATTCTCCCAATGTCTACTTACCCCTCAATGGCCACCATCAAAATACACCTGCTGACACTCCTAACCCTTGATTCTCATTCACACACACCAATCTCTTATGACTCCCACTGACTCTTGTGATTAACCATTTATATTTTGTTTCTCCCACTGATTGCTATTAATAGCTAACATCTAGATCACCAGGAGTCCCCTGACCTCCAACCCCTCCCCTTATTTAGTTCTATGGACACATTAACACCCCAACAAATGCATATTACCATCACCAGCACCCTAGCCTTTAACAACCTTCCATGACAGCTCTGACCCTTGAGCTATTTTACTCCATGCACAAGGCTCCACTCCATCAATGACCACTATTCATTGTCATTAAAAGGCTTTGATGACCTCCACAGCCCTTCTCCAGAGGCAATCACTGACATTCACTAAATCCCACCACTTCAACCCCGCCTTCCTCTGATTCCTGCTTTTATTCCCATTGCCATTAATGTCTACTGACTCAATGACAATCGTCGACTTGACTTGCAGCCTTCTCTCTTCTTTTCCCCAAACCTAATGACTTCATATTTCAATTATATGTTGATAATTCCATGTTTTCAAATATTATTTTGTCTCAATAACTTCCATTAGAATTCTCAAGTCCTAAAAGACCTGTTTATTCCCAGAGATGTCTGATCTTTCCCAATGTCTACTGATCTTTCCCACTAACAGCCTCTAATTCCAAAGTGGTCAATAAGCAGTAATTCCCCAGTGATTTTCCAGTGATAACTTTACACACCCACTAACATCAGCATCCTCAAAGGCCTGTCTACCTCTACGGATTTCCTGATTCTCTAAATAATCTCACAACTCCTCTCCTTTACTGATCCAATACCTTTGGCTCTTTTCTCCAACAACCCTCGGTAAACTGACTCTTCAATGAGAGTTCACTGACACTCCCATGGACTCCCTTTTCATATGGCCCATTTAACACCCTAAATTCCCCAAACATTGACTTCTAAATAACACCCCCACACACTGATTTTAATTGACTTTCACTCATTCATTGTTTCAAACACCCTAAATCACTAATGAAGCTTTTTTAACCCAACCATACTTTTTTTTTTCAAGGTTGTAAACACATGCCTAATACCTTCTAATTTACTTACAACGGAGGAATTTTCCCAGGAAGAGTAAGTTCCAGTGCTAAAATGGGGCTATTCCAGAACAAACTAGGATGAATCTCTCATGATAGGGTGCATCTGCCCAAAACCAGAGCACTGCACATTACGAACAACAGCTGACACTGACTTTTGCATTTCTCAATGATTTCTGTTAAACCACTGAGTCTGTGACCAACTACGGACCCAGCTCTAAGGTCTTTTCAAGCTAGGTCTCTGAGTCCCCAAAGACTCCTGCAGTGGTCTCCCACTAATTCTCTCTTGCGCTCATCTAACAGGAACCCCCGGGATTCCTTCCGAGGCCCCCAGTGAGGGGAGGCTATACCTGCGTCCTCCGGGTCCCCGTCTCTAGGATCCGGCGGGCTCGCGTGAATCCCTGCACAATTTCCAACCTCCTCACTGGGGAATTGTGTGTCCTCCAAGTCCTCCACGCCCCCGAGGGCTGGGACAGCAGTGTCTCCTGCGGCCTCCATCTGCACATCCCTGGGGAGAAGGGAAATCGAAGGGGACGGGCAGCAAAAGAAAACTTCGCCTTTAGGGAGCCAGGGCCCCTAGAGACACATTCGTGGCGCTGGTTTCCCTTATGGGTTCCGACTGGACAAGACCTTCAAAACATGACCAAATCCTTGCACCCTCCAGGACTTTGAGTTGGGTGAGGCTCCGCTGGGCCGCAAGAAACAAAGACGCATAAACACCTGTTCCAAACCGGTATCTCAACTGGCCAGAAAGCAACACTTTAGGAGCAGCAGCAGCAGAAGCAGCAGCACCACACTTCCTGATGTTGCAGGGGATTTGCCACACTTCCGGAAGGGACGCCTCCCCGGGCACTTCCGGTTCCCAGTTGTATTGGCTCCCCCTGGCGCCCCATCCCCGCCTCCCTCTGCGTCCTCTCACCGTGGAGATGGCGTGTCCCTCCCGGGTCTCCGTGGGATCTAGTCGCAAGCTCAGCGACTCCCTTCCCCACGCAGCCAGGGGTGCTGTTAAGTGGAGCTGGAGGAGCCGGCTTGGACTGAGAGCTGCCGGCTGAAAGGGTGTGGCCCGGGATCAGCCAATCATGGAGAAGAGGGGCGGGGAATGTTTCCCTTCGCCCAATATAGAGGAAGCTTTCCCTTCCGGCCCGCCCCACTCTGATTGCTGATTGGTGTTTGGATCTGCCCATCCCTTGACTGACATCTCCTTGGACCTAACCAGAGCGGGGAGCGCAAGCAGCCTGAGCCCAGATAATCATGCTGGACCAAGGAATACGCTCCCCCAGAATTCAGGGAACTTCACACTCCTCTATCCGCCAAGGGCGGAGCGTGTAGTTGGACAGTCGCCGCATCCAATGGGAACCCTGCGCGCAGCCTATGACAGGGATGCTCACGCAAGAGGCGGGGCTCTGAGGAGGCCTGACTCAGGCAAGCCTGGAAGGAGCCGAGGTGCTGGCAGCAGGGGCAGAAGGGGCAGCAAAGCCCACTGGCAGGAACAGGGTCTGTGGGCGTGGCTATGCAAATCAGGAGAGGTCTAGGCGAATTAGTTGGCTGAAGCTTCTTCAGGCATATCACCATTGGCTGGATGGACGAGGGCGGCAGCAGTGGTTTGGGATCTTGTGTTGCTAGGAGGCATCAGGCAGAGCATCCTTATGGCTGCTAAGGACCTAGGCGGCCAGGAGAAGGCGCTGCAAGCTGACAGTTTTGTTTTTTGTTTTTCAAGCAGGGTATTTCTAAATAGCTTAGGCTGGCCTTGAACTCAGGATCCGCTTCAGCCCCACTCCCCAACCTCACCCCAGGGCGGATTACAGGGGTGCCTCACCCCCACAACCCCATCAAAGCCATCCGTTTTTGGTGGCTTTTTTTGTGTGTCGTTTTGAGACGGGGTCTTCCTTTAGTCCCAGCTGGCCTGGAGCTCGCTATGTAGACCAAGCTGGCTTTGAACTCACAGAGATCCGCCTGCCTCCGCCTCCAGAGTGCTGGGATTAAAGGCGCGTGCCACCACACCCGGCTAAAGTCATCCGTTTTAAAATGAGGGTGGATGTGCCCACTCTGGACTCCTAGGCTCCTTTGCTCTGGATCTTTCTATACATGCCTCCCTGAGACTGCCTGAATCTGTATTTTGTGCCTCTGGCTGTTTCTCCGAGCCTGTCCCTGAGTCTCTGTCATGTTCCACAGGGCTTGATTTTGGCTCTGTCTCCCCCTGGCCAGCTAAGTGATGTCCCCGTGGGGTCTAAGCCTTAGAGATGGGTCTAGTGGAGCCCTAGCCCCATCGCCTGCATAGTCCTCACGTATTTGAGATGCAGGAAGAATAATTCTGGCCTGGTCAGGGGTTGGCCTGAAGAGGAAGGAGGGAGTGTTAACAGGTGGCTGCCTGGTGCTGGCTCTGTTGTCTTAGTACTACCAGAGAAAGTAGAATTCAAGGTAATGTCCTGATGAGGAAGAGTTTGATTTGATTTTTGAGACATGGTCTCACATATCTAATCCCAGCTTCAAATTCACTATATAGCCAAGGATGACCTTCAACTTCTGATCTTCCTGCTTCTGCCTCCTGAGTGCTAAGTGAGCACACCACATGGTTGATGAGGTGCTGGAATTCGAATCCAGGGCTTCATGCACACTAGGCAAGTTTTAAGACAGGCGAAAAGTGAAGGATGATATTCCAGAGGTTAAAGGCAATGGCAGGGGAAAAACTGGCAGACCTTAGTTCACCTGGGCTTCATTCAGCCAAGACACATGCTCAGAAAACCTGCACTGTATGAACCTGGGAGAGGATACTACGTTAATGACCATAAAAGCTCACTAAAGTCATCACCTAGGTCCTTGTCTCCCTTCTTACTCTCTTGAAGCCAGACCACAGGGGAGGGATGGCACACACACTCACACACACACACACACACACACACACACACACACCCCTTTGTCTTTCCCTCTTAATAAACAATCTCCTTTCCTGTACATATCCATGTGTCTCCAACCATTCATTGTGAAGAGTTACAAGAACCTGTTAATTATTCAGCATCTGTCCTCTACACTAAAATCCGTACCTATAACAACATAGTATCCTTAAATAGTTAGATAAATACAAAACTTCAAAGTACATTAATATCAAATTGACAAAACTCAAGTGAGAAATAGTTCAGAATTATAGTGGCGATTTCAACATTCTATGCTCAATAAAAATTGGCGAACAGATAATCAAAGTTAGGATACATAAGATATAAACAACAATAGCCAAATTGACTTAACTGGTATTTATAAAAAGCATTCCACTCTATAATATAGAGTAGAGATTCTTTTCAAATGCACAATAAATATAAGGTAGACTATATGTTGGAGCATAGAATGTAATACATTTTTAGAAACTAAATCATACAGAGAATGCTCTTTGATCACAGCAGAAATTGGTAACAGGAACCAGAAAATTCTTTCAATATTGGAAACTGAGTCCATATACATTATATAAATACACAAATCAATATCAACACATGAATCAGTTATAAATCCTTGTGATATTAAAGGATATGTTTAGCTGAATGGAAAAGGAACACAACAAGTAAAATTTGGAGGGATGCACCTGAATGTTTATAAGGAAACATGGCTTTACATCCTCACATGTATGAACAAAATGTCCTTAACCAGTGATCTACGTGTGAAACTTAAGAAGATGGAGAGTAGCTGGTGGCTCACACTTTTAATGTTAATCAACACTCAGGAGGCAGAGGCAGGCAGATCTCTGTGAGTTCAGGGCCAGCCTGGTCTACAGAGCGAGCTCCAAGCCAGCTGGGACTAAAGGGAGACCCCGTCTAAAAAAAAATCCCCCCTCCAAGAAAAAGAAGATGGAGAATTTAAAAAAAAAGAAATAACAAAGAGGTGACTGGAATTCAGTAACACAGAAAGCATATCTCAAACATATGCTTGTACAATTAATGTGCAAATATTTGGTGTTTGAAAAGGTCACTACTAAAATGTGCCCATAAATGATAAAACAGGAAACAACTGGCCAATAGAATTCTTGAAAGGCAGCGTGATTAGAGATCCTACAGACAACTGCAATGTTTTTTAAGTTTTAGAAAGGAAATGTAGATAGATATGCTTGTTCAGATCTGAGGGACTCTGAATCTCAGAATACTAGAGTTAGCTGAAACCAGCTGGTGTGACTCAGTGTGACTCAGATGAGAAAAACAAGCTGGGAGGGGCAAGCGACTGGGCGTGCGGCCAGCAGAGAGTCATGTCTTTCACAGTTTCCCCTAGGCTTGTGCCTCGTTGGAGACTCTGTGTTTTTCTTCCCACCTAGGAGATTTTAGAGGCATCCCTTGAAAGTGTAAGCTAGTACGATGCCTAAGAACCTGTGAGCTTCATGCACAGAAAAGGTGCTGTAACATCTTTGCCTCCGTTAAAGGTGGTTGGTTTTTGGAAGAAAAGAAAAGGACCAGTAGATGGCAGAATAATCCGTATGTTAGATTCTTCCCTCCTCGGACTCCCAGGTGGCCAAGGATGACCCTGAACTTCTGATGTTCTTGGCTCCAGAGTGCTAGGATCACAGTGTACACCCCTATGCCAGGTTTAGACAATGCTGGCCATTGAACTTACTGTTCCCTGAATGCTAGACAAACACTGTAGCAACTGAGCTATAGCCACAGCCCATTGTTTTGTATTTTTAGTAAGATGACAGCTGCTTCAAACATTATGGACTTCTGAGAATCTAGAGATTTTCCAAGACCAACTCACCTGCTTGGTGAATACCAACAATTAGAGATCATTCCGGTGCCAGGAAATTCAGTCGAGAGCCTATTGCTTATGTCTTCACATCTGTGTTAGAAATCCAAATCTCAGGGGCTGGAGAGATAGCCTAGTGGTTTAGAGCACTGACTGCTCTTGCAGAGGACCCGGGTTTGATCCCCAGCACCCACATGGTGGTTAAGAACCGTCTGTAACTCCACTTCCAGGAGAACTCCAGTTCCAGGGGAATCCGACACCCACTTCTGACCTCCGTGGCATTGCATGACACGGGTGCACAAACCTACATGCAGACAGTACATTCATACACATACAAAAATAAATAAAATTAAAAAAAAAAGAAATCCAAATCGGAAACTCTCTCAAGACTCTTGCTTCCCTTAGTCCATTCTTCATTAAGACCCATTAGGAAGACATAATCTACTCTTAAATCTCTTTTTCAAAGACCTCAGCTGTGCTATTGGTATTTATTACTAAGATTTTTTTGCATTATAGTAAAGATTGACAACAAAGCGGTGAGTCTCAAGTGGCTAGAGAGGTAAGTGAACTACATTTTCACAAGGGAGAGTTCACCTGTCTCTGAAATTAACTCAGTCAAGACAGTACTATAATTCGGAAGTAATGAGACCTGATATCTGTTCAGCACTTCATGGTAGGCACTGTACTAAATTCTTTATGTTGTTTTAGCTCATTTTGTGCCACTTGAACAAATTCTACAACTTTATAGTATATATATAAATTTTATATATATTGTCACAATTTTGGAGTTGAGGAAGTTTATTGAGGCACTGGCATCTGGTAGAACCAGAAAGAGAAAAGGCATGAACTTGCCTTTTAAAAACTTTTTATAATGAACCACCTCTCTACTGAGTATATAACTGAAGGAAATAAATTCAGTACATATGGTGGTTTGAATGGGAATGTCCCCCATCATCTCCAAGTATTCAGACTTTTGTTTCCAGTAATTGACACTATTTTGGGAGAGTCATAGAAGGTGTGGCCTTGCTTAGAGAGGTTTTTTTTTTTTTTTGGTATTTTTGAGACAGGGTCTCCCCTTTAGATCCAGCTGGCCTGGAGCTCACTCTGTAGACCAGGCTGGCCTTGAACTTACAGAGATCCACCTGCCTCTGCAAACCGTGGTAGTGCATGCCTTTAATCCCAGCACTTGGGAGGCAGAACTTCTGCTTTCTGCTCCTGTTCTTCTCATCACCTCCTGCCACCATGCTGCCCTACCATGATGAACTCTGATTCCCTTGGAAACATAAGTTTATTTATTTATTTTTTTTATGAGTACAAGCATCCTTCATGTAAAACCAATTTGCAAGCAGTTGTGCCCAAACCCACACAGCCCATGGTCCCACCACCCAGCAGGGGGGGCTTGTATGTTCAACCAAGTTGATCCAATGAGTGTCCAGACTATATTGTAGATTCACCATTCACCCCAATCGCAGCCCTTACATTCTACCATGCCCCCTCTTCCGCAAATTGTTCCCTAGGCTTAGAAAAGGGGCACAGGTGGATGAGAAGCAAAACAGTCTACTTTCTCTGGAGCTGTTGTCTTGGATTCTGGACAATTCTGGCTGTTTCCTTTCATGGTCTGACAGTTTGTCCAGGAATAACCTTTCGATCCTACTAATGAAGCACAAGCAATTAGATATATAGGTACTTAAACTACTAATTGTTATGGTAGGTTACTTTGGTATAGACACAGATGTTTGTATGGTATGTTAATGGAAACATAAGTTTAAATAAACTCTTCCTTCTGTGAGTTGTTGGTCAGTGTTTTATCACAGCAACAGAAAAGTAACTAATATAGTATGTTAATGGAAATGTGGTATGTTCACACAAATTAGTTACTTTACTCGTTAATGTGACCAAATACCTAAGAAAAAGCACCTTAAGCCAAGAAGAATTTCTTTAGGCTCATAGTATGAGAGCATAGTTCAGAATGACAGGGACATGCTGGGCACTGGAGTGTGAAGTCCTGATCACAATTCATCTGTAGTCAGGAGCAGAGAGCGATGGATACGGGTGCTCAGTGGGCCCTTCCTTCCTTCCTTCCTTCCTTCCTTCCTTCCTTCCTTCCTTCCTTCCTTCCTTCTTTCCTCCCTTCCTTCCTTCCTTCCCTCCTTCTTCCTATTTTATTTGTATGAATGTATTGGCTGAGTGTAAGTGCATTCCTGTCATGCAGAGCCTGAGGAGGTCAGAAGAGGGCGACAGATCCCCTGGAACTAAAGTTAAAGATGGTTGTTAGCCACTACGTGGGTGCTGGGAATTGAACCTAGGTTCTCTGCAAGAGCAGCCGATGCTCTTAACTGCTGAGCTCTCTCTCCAGCCTTTTTCTGTATTCACTTTTTATTCATTCTGGACCCCAGTCCATGAGATGATGCTGAGCACAGAGTGTGTCTCCCCCATCCCTGGGAATACCCTTGGAGACACATCTAGAGATGTATTTCACTGATGCTCTAGATAACTGTGGTCGTTTGAATGAGAACTGTCCCCTGTAGACTCATGTAGTCATTTAAATTTATTTATTTCTATGCATGAGTGTATTGTCTGCTTGTATATAAATGCACCTGTGTTGTGCAATTCCCTCAGAGGACAGAAGAGGGCATCAGATTTTCTGGTCCCAGAGTGAACTGAACCCTAGTCCTCTGCAAGAGCAGCCAGTGCTCTTTACTGAGGAGCCATCTTGCCAGACCCAGATTTATGTATTTATGTATTTATGTTATGTATTTAACACAACCCTGTTGGTTGTGATGTTGGAGAGGTTTAGGAGATATAGCCTTGCTGGAGGAAGTACTTCACTGGGGCTGGGCTTTGACTATTTATAACCTCACCCTATTTCCACTTCCTTCCATCTCTCTGCTTTCTGTGTGCTGTTAAGATGTGCTCTCTCAACTTCCTATTCCAGCTGCCTGCTGCCACATCTCTCCTACCACTATAGATTCTCCCACTAGACCATAAGCCAAATCTCTTGTATGAGTTGTTTTTGGTCATGGCGTATTATCATAGCAACAGAAAAATAATTGATACAAAAGTTTTTCATCCAATCAAGTTGAGAATTTAAAGTAACAATCATAATGAAATACTCCTTAGCCTTGAAAAGGATGAAACCTGATTATTTGTGATAACATGAATAGAACTAAAGGATGTCCTACTAATTAAAATGTTTCAGGAACAGAACAACAAACATTACATGATCCCATTTATATTATGGAATCTAAAGAAGTGAATCTCATGGAAAGTCAGGATAGAATGGTGTAGAGCAGAGGAGAGAGTAGAGGGAGATGTATGAGGAAAGGTTGTCTAATGGGTTCTAAGTTATAATTAGAAATAAGTTCTAGGAGATGCACAGATGCAGGAATACTGGCTGCTCTTGAAGAGGACCCAGGTTTGATTCTCAGCACCCACACAGCAGCTAACTCCAGTCCCAGGGAATCCAATGCCCTCTTTTGACCTCTGCAGGCATTGCACATGGGGGCACTTACATACATGGAAGCAGTACACTCATATACATAAACGTTTTTTTAAAAAAGAAATAAATTCTGGTGTTCTATTACAAAATGAAGTTGATACAGATAATGATAATGTACCATATGTTTCACAAAAGCTACAGGAAAGGGTTTTGAATGCTTTACCATGCAGAAATGGTAAACATTTAAGAAGGCAGATATGCTTCACCTGACTTGAACATCTCTCTCTCTCTCTCTCTCTCTCTCTCTCTGCACCTCATTTCTTTCACACACACATACACACACTATATATGTATATATAATACACATGATATTTGATATGATATATATATATAGGCACACTATATCTGATATACATATTATATATATATATATATATATATATATATATGATACCCTCCCTAACAAGGAGTTTCTTCCTGTAGAAAACCAATTCTCCCACCCTCAGAATACCTAGCTCTTCATCTAGAGGTGGGACCTTATGAAACTTCCCTCATCCAAGTTGGTATGTCACCTGGTGTTGTCATTATGCATGTCTTGTTTGGGGAACCATATTGTTGAGATTTCAGGAGTACAGCTTCTCTGTCATGTCTAGTTGACACTATCCAGCAGGAGCAGAACCCTAGGCCAGTGGCTCTTAGTCTTTCTGCCATTATTCCACAATGTTCTGAGTAAAACTAAATGGACTCAGTAGATTGTGTGTGTGTGTGTGTGTGTGTGTGTGTGTGTGTAATATACACAGCAGTAATAACTAAAGAGGAGGTCATAATTTGAGAGTAGGGAAGATGTAGGAGGAGTTTGAGAGGGGAGAGAGGGACAGGGAGGTTGGAAGTAGCATAAATACAGTAATATACAGTACTTACATAAGAAACTCAAAAGATTAAACTATAAGATAAACATCATATGATACTTATAAATATGTATAGTTTTATGTCATTAAAATAGTAAATATGGGGGCTGGGCATGGCGGCACACACCTTTAATCCCAGCACTCAGAAGTCAGGGGCAGGTGTCTATGTCTGTAAGACTGAGGCTGGCCTGGTCTACATCATGAGTTTCAGACAAGTAGGGACTACAGGATGACCTTTCTCAAGATACACACACACTACTTTCCCGCAATAATAGCCTAGTTCATATATAATGGCATTAACTCACTCAGGTGGTAGAATTTCTTAGGAGTAACTTCTAAATACTGTTAAAACGGTAGTTAAAATTTGACATGAAATTTACAAGGGACATATATTTAAACCACAGTGTCACTTTTTTTCTATGTCCTATGACATAATACTTTAAACATTTTTAGCTGGGAGGTACACTGGTGCCCAGAGATCAAATAACTCAAAATCACATATTTAAAAAAATATACATAGCCATTTTCTTTTTCCTTTATTTGTAGTATATGGAATTAGCTTGATGTTAGTAACATTGGGGCTTTGTGAATTCAGATGAATAGAGATTGCTCTCTTGACCCCATGATGCATGTGTTAAAACCTTCTCATTACTACACCCCTGGGAAGAGTGGATATGGGAAGTGGTTTCAGCTGTGCTGCTGTGAATTAGGGTGACCCTAAGTTAATTTGTAAGGGAACAGTGTGACAACAGCTTTGATGATATGTGCAGAATATTTTTAAGCCAGGGAGGCTCTGCTGGCTCTGGTGACATGACCCTCTTTAGTGAAATGGATGGCGTGGCTGATCAGGCCAACCAGCTACCACCTCACTCTGTCCTGCATCTCCTCCCTCGGGAAGGCACGGTCAAGATCTCTGTCTCCTCCACAGGCAAAGCATGGCCTTGCTTCTCATTTGCTGTGTTTCTCTCTCAGACATCATCACTCAGTTGCTTGCTCTACATCATGGCAAGGGACCCTAGGGACTCATCTCTGTCCCCATTCCAATGTGCTATGAGTTTGAGACCTAGAAAAGAATGTCTCCCAGGTGTATAGCATAAAACTTAATATGGTGGTCAGGTTGAAAGTAGGAGAAACCAGTTGCCAGTAGCTTCTTAAAGGATAACTCTGAAGTCAGTTGGTGTACACCTGCATTTAGTCTAACAATAGAAGGTAGAGAATGTGGGGGGGTGGCACACGCCTTTAATCCTAGCACTTGGGAGGCAGAGGCAGGCAGATCTCTGTGAGTTCAAGGCCAGCCTGGTCTACAGAGTGAGTTCCAGGACAGCTGGGGCTACAGGGAGACCCTGTCTCAAAAAAGACTAAGGAAAATAAAAAGGTAGAGAATGGCTGGACACCATGAGAGGAGAGAAGATAAAACAGCTTGAGAAGGACTTTTCTGCCCTCCACCTCCACTCTGCTCTGAATATCTGTTATATCTCCTGGCTAATCAAAGTTCTCAACTTCCCATTTAGAGATCAGCCCCACAGGACAATCTGACTGTGGAGCTTGATTCTGAGTCCCTCAGCAAATGTATCATGAGATGTCTTTTTGTTGGTGGTAGGGGTTTTCTGGTACTGGGGATTGAAACCAGGGCTTCGTGCATGCTAGCCAGGTATTCTTCCACTTACACCCTGAGTGGATCTCAATCTCAAAGTAAGGGGTGGCAGGTTGTCCTTCTGAAATGCTGTTAGACCCCTGTGGATAGTGTCCATATGATCTGAGCTGTCCTGACAGAAATAAGAAAGGAGAGGTTTATTCTGGCTTGTGCTTTTGCTGTAATCAGGCATAGGGAATGGCTTAGTAACCTGGGGCTCCACTTGATTTGAGCTATCAACAAACCCCTCTTCAAACAATGTACTTAGTAACTTCAGATATCATGCCCTAGCAAGCTTACCTACACCCTACTCTAAGCAATGCAATACGTTTCTTCTTCCCTTGGTAAACATTGAGTATGGGTTATTTCTATTCAACATATCCCTGATTTATATCTGGGTACTAGAGCAAGCGGGCCTATCCTGCCTGAGCTGGTTTGAGATTCATGCCCAATAAGACAAACTGTGTTTTCTGAATGAACTTTTATGGAGAATCCCCTATTCACCATTATATATATGGCTCAGCAGTTAGGAGAACCTACTGCTCTTGCAGAGGACCTGGGTTTGATTCCCAGCACCCACATGGCGGTTAAGAACCGTCTTTAACTCCAGTTCCTGGGGAATCTGATCCCCTCTTCTGACCTCCACGGCATTGCATGACATGGGTGCACCAACCTGCATGCAGAGAGTACACTCATACACATAAGAAAATATGTAAATTTTTTTAAAAATTAAAAAAATAAAAGCAGATGCCTTATGGGAAAGTAAATGTGCAGTAGAGAAAAGGGATATATAACTCAATTCTGTCAATCAAAATAAAAAACTACCCAAATTACACCCCTTAGTAACCAACCCTTCCTTCCATTGTACCTCACAAAAGAAATCCCAGGCAGTACTCGGAGGCCCTTGAGTACTCTCGCTCATGTGATCTGCTGTTGTTCTTGAGACAGTCTTTGTTTCTGATTGGTACTATCATTTTGGTTTTGAATAAAGATTCTTTGTAGTTACACTGAAAGTGCCATCTCTGTGCATCTTTATTGTAATTCTCTTAATAACATGCCAAGAACTTAGAAACACCCTGTCCAGACACTGACCACTGTTCACAGTTCTTGCCCTTCACAGCAGGGAAGGCATGGTGGCTGGGATGGCTCCATCTATGGTGGAGCTCAGGTGCGGCTTATCCACATCCTGGGGGATCACAAAGCAGAGAGCAGTGGAAACCAGGTGCTGGACGAATAACCTTCAAAGGCTCTCCCCTGGTGACCTTTTCTGAGAGCTAGCCCCCCCAAAGTCTGCATGGTTCCCCCAAATTCTGCCACTTGCTGACAAGTGTTCATCAGCCTATGGGGGACAGAGCAGTTTCAAACCATCTCACCCATGTGCCTGAGACTTGCTGGCAGAAGAGGCATGTGGAACTCTGAGGTGGTGTCAGAGACCAGGAGTCCTAAAAAACACTGAATCCGGCCAGGCGTGGTGGCCCATACCTTTAATCCTAGCACTTGGGAGGCAGAGGCAGGTGGATTTCTGTGAGTTCAAGACCAGCCTGGTCTACAGAATAAGTTCCAGGACAGCCAGGTCTCCAAGGAGACCCTGTCTTAAAAAAAGACCCCCCCCCCAAAAAAAACCCCACTGAATCCTTGGGTCAAACCAGCCCTAGTGCTAATCAGCAGCTCTAAATTCTCCAGTTGTGAGACTCCATAAGTCTCTTTTGCTTGAGATACTTTAATCTTGTTTTCTGTATTTATCGGATAATACATTAGCTTTATGCCTCAACACACCGCAGGCTTGGAACATTTCTACAGGTCCATTTAATCATTTCATTGACAATAGATTATTTTATTTGCAAGGATCTTCAAAGGATGTCATCTACCCAGCAACAGATCCTTAGAACATCACTAATCATCACTCTTCAAAGTGGTTTTAATATCTGGCATTATAAGTAGTAAAATTTGCTTTGGTGTCATGAAATAATCCATACATTTGGGTATATTATCTCACTATGATATGTTTTCTCTTAGGTGAAATATTTAGGAAGAGGATTGTGAAATAATTTTTGTAAGGGTAATTATGTAACTCGAGAGGGACATTTTTAAATCCTAATATATTAGGAATTTCTGCAAAGCTAGATAAGACACATTTAGCTCTAATGACCCTCATCACAAACATATATCACATTGGCTTACAGTCAATAGTTTGCTCTTTCTAAATTTAAATTTCATATTAGGTTTCCAGAACTGGCTTCTGGATATGAACTTAACTATTAAAACAGAATCAAAGTAGTTAATGACTTGCAATATTATTCCAAAGTCTGAGGTCTTTTTCATTGTTTGGAGCTTTCAAAGTTGTTTTGCCTTTTTCCTTCTTGTAACTAGGCTGCTCTAGCTTTCTTAGATAAGGCCCTATCAACACTTCCAACATAACCTGTTAATTTCAAGGGACTTTATAAGCTGGCTGCAACCCACATCTTCAGAATTGGGAAACACCTGTGCCTTTTGGTATAGAAATGTTCTCACAAGCCCCACCCCACTCCTTTTTTATTATTTAATTTTTTTAAATTAAAAATAACTTGGAATGCTATTCTTTCAGGTACCCGCGTCCATCTTTGATGACGTGCAGGGTGCGTTAGTTGTATTTGGTGAACACTGTCCCCAGCTGGGACCATGTTATTTTGGTAGGAATGGCTGCGAGCTCCCACTGTGAGATGTGCATGCAGTGGGGAGGGTCTGCAAGGACTCTGCACTAAGGAGAGCTCCTCCCCGCTTCTCATTTCTCTCAGCAAGTGGGCGGGTACAGCTTTGCGGAAGCCCTCTTGGGCAGTTTCTGTCTGTACTACAATTTCTCAGCACGGCTACACACGTAGGGAGATTAATCCTCCGGCCTGTATCTGAATGCAAAGAATTGCTAAACAGGACTTAAGGCTGAGAGAGAAAGAAATGTCAGAGATCAAGCCCAGACCCTCAGAGACGTCTCTAAGCTGTTTCTGCCACTTCAGTCACCTTTCTGTTTGCATTCTCTGTCCAGACTAGAGGAGGAAACCATGCAAAGGCAGATAGGGCACGGTGTGGCTCCTTCCATACTGATTTCAATTTAACCTCCAACAGTTCAGATTCCCCAAGAGCTCTATAAAAAGTGGGGGTGGGGGTGGGGGTGGGAGGCGACTTCTAGATACTCCAGACCTTCTAGAGATGAGGGGGCTTCAGAAAGACAAAGAGGCAATTTCCTGTCCTAGGAGGAAGTCTGCTTATCCAGAGAACTAGCTTGAAGAGCAGGAGACAGGAGGCGGTAGGGAGGAAGATGGAACGCAGTGTCAACTGAGCCACAGGGAGGGAGGGCCCTCCTGAGCAAGGGCTGGGTCACTCTGTTTACTGGCTTTATCTTAAAAATATCAGTAGAGGGGGGTGGAGAGATGGCCTAGCGGTTGAGAGCGCCGACCGCTCTTACAGAGAACCCGGGTTCAATCCCCAGCACCCACATGGAGGCTGAAAACCGTCTGAAACTCCAATTCCAGGAGAACTCCAGTTCCAGGGGAATCCGACACCCTCTTCTGACCTCCACAGCATTGCACGACGCGGGTGCACAAATCTGCATGTAGACAGTACATTCATACACATACAGAAATAAATAAAATTAAATAAAAAATTAAAAAAAATATCAGTAGAATTATTACTAATACTTTCTAGTACTATAAAATTAATTCCTAATTAATTCCTACTAGGTTCTAGGTTCAAATATGAAAGCAACATAATAATGAACTAAAGATAACTTAGGGGCTGGAGAGGTGGCTCAGTGGTTGAGGATGGTTGGTCTTCAATCATGAAGCACAGAGGTCAGATCTCAGCACCTATGTTGGGCAGCTCACAAATGCCCATAACTCCAGCTCCAAGGGACTGACACCCTCTTCTGACCACCATGGGGACCTGGACACACAAGTGGAGATATACTCACACAGACACATGTGGACAGACACAATCTCTCTCTCTCTCTGTCTCTCTCTGTCTCTCTCTCTGTCTCTCTCTCTCTCTCTCTCTCTCTCTCTCTCACACACACACACACACACACATAAATAAAGTTAATCAGGAGCTGGAGAGATGGCTCAGCAGTTAGGAGCACAGGCTGTTCTTACTCAGCTCTGCAGCTAATGAACATGCATAATTCCAGTTGCAGGGCCTCTGACACCCTCCTCTGACCTCTGTGGTCACTACATGACGTGGATGCACTTGCCTACATACAGGCAATACACTCATATACATAAAATACAAACAGTAAATAGTAAATCTTAGAAACATAAAACAATTTAGGAGCATATCTTCATGTGTTGACAATTTAATCATTTTAACGCTTTTTCTTTTTCTTTTCGTGGTACTAAAGATTGACTCCAGGACATTGCACATGGAAGGCTAACACTGCGTCATTGGGCTGCATCCCCATTCCTCTATTTCAGTTTTGATAGTCTCACTATCTTGCTCAGGGTGCCCTTGAACTTGCTATGTACATCTGGCAAGTACTGGACTTGCAGTCCTCCTGCCTCGGTCCCCTGAAGTAGCTGACATTACAGGCCAGCACTGTCATGCCCTACCTGACTAACAATTTTCAACAGGACTCACTTTAGAGGCCAACATATATAGTGCTGAGTATTTTACACAATCCAACTTTCTGTTCACACAATCATGCCATTTCAGAATAATGTCCCACCTCCGAATCTTGGAGAAATAAAATTCAATATGTGACTGGCCCCTGAGTTGAAAACTGCAGTGCAGGACAGGAGTGATTTTATGGCAAAATAAAAAATAGATTAGTGTTTTCATCTGGATCGAAGCTCAGCTGAAGTCAACAAGTGGCCAAAAAAAAAAAAAAAAAAATGTTTGAACTGTAGAGTCTTTTCTAAGAAATTCCAAGATATTTTAGAAATCTTATACTAAAAGCATCAACTTTGGTAACAGTGATTTTTGAGGCCAGCCTGAGCTACATGAGACTTTGTCCCCCAAACCAACCAAGCAACCATACAAAATACCAACAGAAATCCCCAAACAAAACCCCATAATATTCACCAAGTATATAAATCACATCAAGGACTGAGTTAGGTATTTTATATGCACTGCTTTTCTTAATAACTGGGTAAATATAATTGTGCTTATTTTATAGGTGACATGGCTAAATACTAAAGTGGCTAATGCCTGTAATCTTGTGAGTGGATAAGCAATCCACTATGATCCACAAGATCATGGAGATACAGAATGGAGTGGGATCCCCAGGGTTGTCTTCATTTGCTATTGAATAAGCCACAGAAATGGAAGTTAGTTGTTTGGATGTTTTTTTCAGAGCACATATTGTGCAGAATTATTTTGGTTTTTCTTCAAGGAACTGCTGGGCTCCCATGTGCCTATTTTCATATCCCGTGACAAATTTCTCCCTTACAATGCAGCTGTACCTCAGGAGTCAGCTCTCTCCTGCCACCTTGGGTGTGGAGACTACATGCAGGTGTTCAGGCCTGTGTAAATGCAAGCATCTCTACACTAGCCTGGTTTCTGGAGGTTTTTTCCTAAATGATTTTAAATAGCATGGGGAGTTCTTGGACTAGAAGCCCGCAGTTGTCAGTGGAAAGGAGGAGGGCCACACTCCCCTTTAGTGTGGAAGTGCAAGTCAGTCTCCACTTAAGTTCCCATGACCATATAACAGTTTCCAGAGAACAAAAAGGATGTGTGGGTAGAGTTGGTATCAGGAGAAAAGCCTAGGTTAGAGTTGGCATTGTAGTCTCAAGTCCAAAGGAGGTTTGCAGACAGAATCCCTTCTTTCTTAGGGGATCTCAATGCTTTGAGAAGACCTTCAACAGATTAGATAAGGCGTACTCATATTATAGACAGCAACTTGCTCTACTCAAAAATCTGTTATGTAACCATCCAAACATCTGTGTCTATACCAAAGTAACCTACCATAACAATTAGTACTGTTTAAATACCCATATATCTAATTGCTTGTGCTTCATTAGTAGGATCGAAAGGTTATTCCTGGACAAACTGGCAGCCCATGAAAGGAAACAGCCAGAATTGAGCAGAGTCCAAGACAACAGCTCCAGAGAAAGTAGACTGTTTTGTCTCTCATCCACCTGTGTCCCTTTTCTAAGCCCAGGAAACAATCTTCGGAAGAGGGGGCGTGGTAGAATGTAAGGGCTGCGATTGGGGTGAATGGTGAAACTAAGCAATATAGTCTGGACACTCATTTGATTACCCCCCCCCCCGCTGGATGGTGGGACCCATGGGCTGTGTGGGTTTGGGCACAACTGCTTGCAAATTGGTTTTACATGAAGGATGCTTGTACTCATAATTTATCACTTATTGTTAAAAAATGAAAAAAAAAACAGAGAAAGATGCAGGAAAGTTATGGCAGAATGCATGATCTGGGATGGGGTGGGGGGGTGGGGGGAAGGGAAAGGGATATATGCTTGAACTGAATTGGAAAATGATGTATGAAATACACAAAATGAAAATTTAAAAAATCTGTTATGTAAATATCTAACATCCAAAAGTACCTTTACAACATGTACACTTAGTGTCTGATCGCACAGTGGACACCCCAGCTTAGCTAAGTTATCATGGGAAGATCGGCCATTACAATGGCCATGCATTCTTTGGAGAGGAGAGGTACGCTATTTGCCATCATGTTCCCATAGACTGAAGATAGAATTCAGGTTCTGCCCATAGTATCAAGGTCTCCTACCTGATGGGGAGGCAGGGAAGACAGACATCAGAGTTTGCTCATAGGCTTAGTAGACACCAAATCAGTAGAAAGTGCAGAGTTGCTAGGTTTGTATTATAACTGAGATGGATTGCTTCCTGTGTGATTCATCATTCAGCACACACACAGATACACACACACACACACACAGACACACACACACACACACACACACACACACACACACACGCACACACACACACCCCAAGCTTCATGAAAGCCAGGTCATCTCTATCTCCTATTATAATAACATGAACTGGTTATCTAACAGAGAAATAGAATTTGTGCCATGTTTTCAATAAATAGCCTTAGAGATCTGAGGTCAAGTTCCTTCCAAAGCCAGTAAAGTCATATTTTAAAACTGTTGCACTGAGTTAATGGTTCTTACATGAGAAAATTCAGTCAAGAAACGAGGACACATATACAGTCATCATCACTTACCTGCATGAGTTAATGGTTATTACTTTAAACTTATAAACAGGCCCAGCAGGATGGTCAGTGGGTAACAGTGGCCAGTCCTGATAGCCTGAATTCAATTTCTGGGACCCGCAGAATGGGAGGAGAGAACAAACTTGTGGAGGCTATTCCCTGTCCTACACAAACATGTGACACACATACCAACAACCGCCATCCTCAAATAAATAAAACCATAAATAGGCACACCAATCAATCAGCCAATCAATCAATCAATCAATCAATCAATGTTATTTAAACATTTAATGATGTTGGAGCTGGAGAGATGGTTCAGCGGTTAAGAGCACCAACTGTTCTTGCAGAGGACCCGGGTTCGATTCCCAGCACCCGCATGGCTACTAAGAACCATCTTTGACTCCAATTCCAGGGGAATCCAACACCCTCTTCTGACCTCTGAGGCATTGCATGACACAGGTGCACCAACCTACATGCAGACAGTACACTCATACACATTAAAAAAAATAAAAATATGCCGGGCGTGGTGGCAGATGCCTTTAATCCTAGCACTCGGGAGGCAGAGGCAAGTGGATCCTTGTGATTTCAAGGCCAGCCTGGTCTACAGAGTGAGTTCCAGGACAGCTGGGGCTACAGGGAGACCCTGTCTCGAAAAGACCAAAAAAAAAAAAAAAAATAAATAATAAAAAATAAAAATAAAATAAAATGATAAAAATAAAATATTAATGATCTATTAGAGGCTTACAAAGGAGTTGTAATTTTAAATATGTACTATAATAATATTACTTAAATATATAATATAATAATATTTATAATATAATATAATAGTACATATTTAAGTAAAAATTGCTTTAAAAAGAGAAAAAAATCAATAATTTCTAAAATACACTTTCTCTATTACTGAGAAAAACTAAGAGTGTTGATCAGTTGGATCTCAACCCAAGAAAGAAATGCTATGGGTCGGGCAGGAAATCCAAGCTGGCAGTGTGAGGAGGTCAATACATGATGTTTCCCTAAAGTAACGGTGAAGCTGGAGAAGACTGACCAAAAAAAAAAAAAAAATCACTTTAAACCTTAGGAAATTGGGGCTGGAGAGTGGCTCAGTGCTTAAGAGTGCTTGCTGCTCTTGCAGAGGAACAGGTTCAATTTCCAGCACACACGTGGTGATGACCAGCAATTGTCTATAGCTCCAGTTCCTGGGGTTCTGATACACTCTTCTAGGCACTGCATGTACCTGATGCTCGTACATGCAGGCAAACACTCATCCACACAAAATAAAAGTAAATAAAGCTTTTAAAAAATGTAAAACTCTGTTTCCTAATCCCTAGTTGAAAAAGGCAAGCTGAGCAATGTTAATGTTATATTTCTTTTTATCTGAAAGCAACTGTGCTGTTGTAATGTGAATTACTTAATGGGCTCTAGAATTAACTTACCACTTATTTTCAGACTTTGTAATTGTGGTATATGGGTGGGGGTATGTATTCATATATTAGAGTAATATAAAATTAAAGGGAAAAATGTGAATTCCTAAACATATTTTGGAATTAACATACAGTTAATTTTCAGAGGTCATAATGTTGGTATATATGTGATGTATATATAGGCATATTTTGGAGCAATACAAATGGGAGGGAACAACAACAAAAAAATGACTGAGTCAAAGGACTGACTGAAGCAGTTAAATTCTGCCCAAAACAATAAACCTCAGCAGAGAAAAACTTTAAAAAAGACTGAGAAAAAGATGCAAGACATAAATGGTGGAATGCATGAACTGAGGTGGGGTGGGAGGCATGGAAAGGGAGTGTGTCTAAACTGGACTGAGAAATGATATATGAAATATGCAAAACATCAATAAAAATATTGTATATAAAAAAAGAAAAAAAAAGTAAAATCTTGCCAGATGCAGTGACCTGTGCCTTTAAATACCAGCACTTGGGAAGCAGAAGCATGTGGCTCTCTGAGATCTAGCCTAGCCTGGTGTACATAAGGAATTACGGGATGGCTGGAACAGCATTTGGAGACCCTGACTCAAAAAACAAACAACAACAAAACAAATATAAAGCTGGGCCTGGTGGCACATGTTGCCTTTAATCCCATCCCTCAGGAGGCAGAGGCAGGTAGATCTCTGTGAGATATACAGCAAGTTCCAGGATAGCTGGGGATATAGGGAGACCCTGTCTCAAAAAGAACACACACACACACAAACACACACACACACACACACACACACACACCAATAAAAAAATATATAGATATCTTATTTTTTCTTTTTTAAGTTTGATTACTAACCAATTTAGAATATATAAATTTTTAATTGATTTTTAAAATGTGTTTTATACATAATTTTTCAGTCTTAATCACCATTTTACCTGCTTCTTTCTTGGTACCTTCTTGCCTCCCCCCTGGAGTTCCTACCTTCTGACATTTGTGCCAGAGTCCATTGTGCCAAATTATTCTCTCTGCTCACTCCTGAGTGAGCTCATCCCCTGAGCTCTAGTCAGCCTATCCCGAGTCTCTTTTCTAAAGGAGTCCAGGTCTTCTTCACCTCACCTCCATCTGCTGCCAATTATTCCCTCTGCCAAGGTTGAGCTCTGCTACCCATTTCTGTAATTCTGTGCTGGGTTTTTGTCCAGCCGAGCTTGCATGGGTCTTGTGCGTGCTGATGCCAATGCTGTAGCTCTGTATGAAGAGGGTCCCAGGAGCTTGGAGGGCTCATTTCCATTTGGTCTCGCATCACCTCCCTGGCTCTTATAATCTTTCCTCCCTGTCTTCCAAACTGTTTCCTGAGCCCTGGGTGGGTGAAGGCAAATATAGGCAGCCTGTCCATGGAACCACACTCTGGAGACTCCTAATCTTCATGATTGGCCCTTCAGTCCCATTTGGGTTCCTGGTCTCCTGTTGCACGGAGGAGCTTCCTTAATGAGAGTTAAGAGGTAGTTAATGCCTTCTTGGGTTCTTGTTCTATGATGTTTGGGACTTATGTGTAGAGGTTGCATTGTAGATGTGTCGCCTAGGCATGAGCCAATCACAGACCATGTCTGTGTGTGTCCAGTTGTGGGATTCTGTACTATTCACATCTGGTATAAGAGAAGTTTCTATTCTGAGTGGTGTCTGGGATATCTGTCTATAAATATAAGGATACTTCTTTCATAGTAAAATGTTATCTTTGCCTAGGAGTATGTCATATAAAATAAAACTTGTGGAAATGGACTCTGCTTATAGCTGAAAAAACACTAACCGTGATAGGCTAATAGATCTTAGTACAATTGTGCATAATAGAGTTTTTTTTTTTTAATCTTTGGGCTGGTTCCATTCTGCCCCAGCTCCCTGGCATGGAAGCTCTGTCTGCCTGACTGCTCTGAGTATGTAGTTGGGCATTGGATATTTTGCTGCTCTGCAGGGCAGACTGATTTCCCACAGAACTAGAGAAATCTATGCCCAAGGGCAATTTTGGAGACAATAGCAAACTGCCACTCGCCCAAGGTTTCAAAGCTTATTAGATCAAGCAAAGAAAGCAAGAAAGCAGAGGTATATTCTGAGCAGAACCAGTGAACAAACAGAAAGAAGCCAACCAAACAAAACCACTCATGGAAGACAGGGGTGGGTTGTGGGTGAGGGTGCACGAGGCAAAGGTACTTTAACAACATCAACACATAAAAAAAAATGGAAGACTTTTGAACAATACCTACTAAGGAATAGGAAAATTTAACTCGTGCAGAAAAAAATAATGTAACAATAAGAATTCTTTGGGAGTGTTGTGGGGCAGGATGAGGCATAGATTTAGCAAGAGTGGATTTCCTAGCCACTATTATAAGTATATTCAAAGAATAGAACTGGCAAATGGCTTGGCAGTTAAGAGCACACACTTCTCTTGCAGAGGTCCTGAGTTTGGTCCCTGGCACCTATGCCAAGTGGCTCACAACTAGGTGTAATTCCAGCTGGAAGGTCCCATGCCTCTGCCCTCTCAGGGCACCTGCACTTAGGTGCACAAACCCACACACAGATAGGGACACATATACACATAATTAAGAAATAAAAGACATTTTAAACATTTCCTTATTATCTTCAAAGAAGTAATGGAAAGAATATTGAAGAATTAAAAGAAGTATCATGGTAATGATTCATAACAGAAAATATGAATATCATGGTTAGCAAAAGGATTTATTTCAGTTTACAGATTACAGTCCATTGTGAAGGAAGGAGGGCAGGAGACCAAGGCAGGAACCTGGAGGCAGGAACTGAAGCACAGACTATGGCGGAGCAACACTTACTTGGTTTGTTCCCTCTAGCTCAACTACCTTTCTTACACAGCTCAGGGCACCCTGGTTATGGATGGGACCACCCACAACAATTAGCAAGTAAGAAAATACCTCAGACACAGAAACAGGCCAATCTATGTGGGTAATTCTTTTTGTGGGGAAGGGGGAGGAAAGGGTTTATTTGGCTTACATCTCCTGAGTCATGGGTCACAGTTCATCACTGAGGAAGCTTAACACAGGAACTCGGGGCAGGAACCTGGAAGCAAGAGCTGAAGCACAGGCCATGGAGGAATGCTGTTTACTGGCTTGCTCCCCTGGCCCATGCTCAGCTTGCTTTCTTAGACAATACACAATAACCTGCCCAGGGGTGGCAATGCCCACAATGGGCTGGACTGACCCATATCACTCAACAATCAAGAAAATACTCCACAGACATGGTGTGGATAATTCTTTAATTGTGGTTCCCTTTCCCAGCTGATTTTAGGTTTGTATAAATTGGATAGCTGAAGCTAACTGACAGTGAAGTATTCTGAACATGTAAGATCTACTTGGATGCAGATTCTGCAGATGGAAAGTTTGGTGGCTTCTCAAGAGGACAGCTTGGATGGTTTTCAGCCCCCCCCCCCGCCCCCAGCACACTCTTGTCTGATAGCTCCTCCTATACCTGGGTTATGAACTTTAAGAAGAATCCTCAGAGGTGAAATGCATTATGTGGGGAGCATAATATCAACAAGCTATCAGGAAGTTATCCCTGCCTGTCAGTCTTGATCACTTGATTAAGGTGGTTTTTCACTATTTCTCTAGTACTAAGTGATTTCCCTTTAAAAGTTTTGGTGTTTGTTTGAGGCAGGGTCTCCATGTAGCCCCAGCTAGCCTGCAACTCTCCATGTAGACTAGGCTGGCCTCGATCTCACAGAGATCCACCTGCCTCTGCCTCCTTGAGTAGTGGGATTAAAAGGAGTATGCCACCACTCAAGGCATGCACATGCGGAGGGTGGAACACATGTGGGGAAGTCAGATGACAACTTGTGGGAATCAGTTCTCTTCTTCATTCATGTCGATCCTGGGGATCAAACTCAAGTCATCAGGTTTGGTGGCAAGTGCCTTTACCACTTGAGACATTGTAAGAGAGGCCCACACTGACTCCATTTTGAGTATAGCCACCATTTTAAGCAATTACTGGAACCTGCCCAATTCAGGGAAAAGGTCAATTGCTCAAGGTCAGTTGCTTGAGGCCTCAAGAACAGCTAACAAAATTTAAACTTGTCTAAAGATAACTGTTAGTACAGTTGATATGTGAGCATAGGTGGACTGACTTAACAGTTCCTCAGTCCTGTCCCAAGATTGAGTCTAAAGATAACCTTTGGTATGTGGGGGCTGGTGGGCTGACCTAATCATGAGCTGTAACTCTGCTATTATCTAACAAGGCTAGAAGTTACCCAAACCCCAACAAGATTCCCCTAGACCCTGTATAAAAGGCCCATGAGCCAAGTTATCAGGGTCGGAGCCTTTTCCCTCCCACCCCAGCATGCTGGTTTACTTTTTCCCAAAATAAAGTCTGGGTTTTCCATCCTTCAGTGTGTCTGGTGTGGATTCTCGGACCCTAACAACATCTTTTGGCCTGATATTTCTTCGTCATACTCTTTGGGGAATGAAGCCCTCAAGCCATTTCCATCCTTAAAAAAGGAAGTCAATTACATTTATGTTTGTTTAATTATTTATTGATTATTTATTTATTCAGCGTGTGTATGTACTTATCTATCAGAGTGTGCTCACAGAGGTCAGAGGGCAGCCTTCAGTAGTCAGATCTCTTTACAATGAGTGGGTTCTGGAGATCAAACTTGGGTCATCGGTCTTGGTGGCAAGCACCTTAATCCACTGAGCCATCTTACCAGTCCCAGGAAATTTGTTTTTATCTTCTAGTTAGCAGGTGTCTACATAGGCCTTTTAGAATTCTTTTCTAACAAAGATTTCCTTCAGCTTCATCCCTGAACAGCCCACCCCAACACAGCAGGGGTGACAAATGACACATGAAAGCTGCAACCCTAGAATGTTCTGTATGACGTGGAGGCAACTGGATAGGTTGCAGAGTCCTGTGCGTGTGCCCCACCCCGGGCAGCTCCAGCTGGTCAGAGTCTCTTCATGTAGTTGTCTACCCCTTTCAGAACCTTTGAGGGGTCCTTGGAAATCTTGTAGGAATGACTTTTACAATAGGGACACAATCTGGACAAGTGACATTTATCTAACCTAGCAACCACAGTTACTATTTATAATGTAAACTAGCTCACTGACTCTTGTGACCTTAATCCCTCAGGACCCCATCTTGCCCAAGATAGTGAATGAATGTGTGTGCTTGATTGACATATCAAAGCACTGTACTAGTTTCATTGAGAAGTCTATCTGAAATTGTGTTTATAAGTCATTCTACTTTTAAATTTTATTATTTTTATTTTAATTTCTGCTTATGAGTATATTGCCTGCAATATACTCATAAGTACACCCATGTCATGCAGTGTCCATGAAAGTTAAAAGAGGGTGTTGGGAAACAGAAGTGAGATCATCTTGGGACAGAAGGGACCTAGCAGGAGACGGGGGAAGAACAGGGTATAGGGACTGAATGTCAAAGTACATGGTGTACTTGAGTGGAAATGTCTTCATGAAACCATTACCATATGTCACGAATACACACCAATAAAAAACAGCAAGTTAAATTAAAAAAAAAATAAGAGGGTGTTGGACTCCCTGGAACTATAGTTGTAGATGGTTGTTAGCTGCCCTGTGGGTGCTGGGAATGGAACCTGGGTCCTCTGCAAGAGCAACCAATGCTCTTAACCACTAAGCCATCTCTCCAGCCCCATGTGTGTGAGGTGTTCTAGACCTATGGATCAAAGGGCAAGATTCTCTGAGGAGATGAGGTGGATCCTAGCTTCTGCTTCCCCAACTGATCCTGGAAAGAGTGCTTTATGAAAAGTCTAAGTGAAGCCTGGCTTCCCTTGGTGAGGTATCTGAAGGAAAGGAAGCTCTCAGAGTTCATTTGAGAGCTTAAAACAACTGCTAAGAATCAAGCTATTTCTTTACTCATGTATAACTGACATGTGGCTTGGAAACATCAGACTTTGTGAATTCTAGCTTTCCCAGACATGTGAAGTCTTCTTAGTTCCAGAGAGTCATCAGTATCCTCATTCCTTTCTGAAAGGCAGGTTTCAATTCAGAGAAAAGTGCTATATAACACCTGGATGTGGCTGTCCTCCCCCAAGACGGAGAGGCTGGGGAAGGGCTTCACCACCATGAATTGCATCCTTGGGGTGAGGCTGTATGCAGATGGCTGTCCAAGAAGAAACACAGCAATGCTGAAGGTCAACAGGGAATAATGATGTTGAGCGCTTTGTCCTATCCCATAGAATTCTTTCTATCACAAGACCTTTCAAGGCTGATGGAGCGGCCGTGAGAATACTGGTCCCTTTGGTAAACTCTCTCTGGGACTATTCTGCTCCCCTTTGGGAAGTGGGAGATGTTTTCAGTACATGGTTAATTTGCATCAACATAATATAACCATGATTAATATCATTCTGCAGCTCTTGTTGCTCTGTCTTAATCTACATGCAATTGAGACGTGATCATGCATCATTAATATGACTACATTAATAATATAATTGAAATTAATACTATAATTAGGAATGAAGAGATATGTGTAAACAGGAAGACAGATCCATACTTTAATGGATCGTGTGCACTTTAAAAGAGGTAGGACTTCATTTTTTAAAACAATGTTAATTACTGCTAATGTGTTAGTTGTAATAAACACTAACGGTAGAGCAATGATAATAAACACAACAGAAATATAAAATTCATTGAGTGCTTATTTGGTTTCAAGTACTTAAAATGTCTTTCATGTGTTAAATATTTAATCTTGGTAGTAACCCTGTGGAGAGCCTGTGCAATTATCCACATGTCACAGTTGAGCAATCTGGGGTAAAGAGACATTGAACGGCCTCCGGGGAGGTAACTCCAGCCGTGAGCTCAGAGAACCTGAATTTCAACCCAAGCACCTGAGCCCAGGCCTCCATGTAATTAACCTGCATGTTTCTCATGATAATAAGGGAACAATATTAGTTTTTCCACATTTGGTCAAAGTTATGTTATGTCAGGGAAGTAAGAGCCCCAGAAAGACATTTCCGGTCCTGTTTGATGGGATTCCAGATGGACCACTTCCTGTTAGTCTCTATTACCTGGACTCACTGCACATACCAAGATAAGTCTGTGAATCATCGCCTCACTACCTAGAGAAGCTGCTGTGCTCTGTACCAGCACCAGATGGGTTATGTGGAAGGTCGAGGATTTGGGTAATAATAGTTCTGTCTTTCCCTCTTTTTTGGTGTGTGTGTGTGTGTGTGTGTGTTAAATATTTAATGTTAAGGTCGGGCATGGTGGTGCACGCCTTTAATCCTAGCACTTGGGAGGTAGAGGCAGGTGGATCTTTGTGAGTTCAAGGCCAGCCTGGTCTACAGAGTGAGTTCCAGGACAGCTGGGGCTACAGGGAGACCCTGTCTCGAAAAAACCAAAAAAAAAAAAAAAAAAAAGAAAAAAAATTTAATGTTAAATATTTAATATCACCATGGCCTATTCATCATATGTCCTGTTGAATTCATTTAATATTGCTTCTTTCTTAAGGGAAAAATGAGTTTTTGAGGCAACGGGATGCAGCCTTACAGTGATGCCTGAATAATCACAGCCTCCTAGCATTCACGGTAACCAAGAGTGGTACTGTTCCTCCAACTGTCCTCTCTAAAGCAAAGGGCTTGCTCTTTGTTTTATTAAAATAGCACATCTAGCATTAAATAGGGAAGGGAAGGGCAGAAGGATTTTCCTTATCAGGAAATCTGCCCTTTCTGACATCTTAGTAACCTAGAATGCATAAACGCAGATTTCATCAGTATACCCCCACCTATTGTTTGTAACACAACAGATAATTCCGATGCTTTCAACGAGTACCTGCTGCTTGAAGTGGCTGATATGCACAACACACACACACACACACACACATACACACACACACATACACACACACACACACACACACACACACACACACACACACACACACACACGCATGCACCAAGAAAGATAGAAAGACAGAACTATTATCACCCAAATCCAAGGTGCTGTGGAAACACAGCATCAAACACACTTTGAGCTTTGGATAAGATACTGAATCAGAATACCATGGTGGAAAGAACAGAGAAACTCTAGCTTCGTCGACAGTATTAACATCATTTTGTGTTTGCTAAATGCTTCATGGTTATATGAGAAGTTATCATTAGAGACAGTCTGGTTAAAATGTACATGGGAATTATCAGTAGTAGTTCTGTAAATTTTCTTTAAATCTAAAATTAAATCTAAAAAGGCTGGTGGGCATGGTTTCTGGACAAATGACTCTTAAGCTTGTGACTAAAATCTTATGTTTGGAGATCATTTAACACTATTTCAGCTTGTTTATCATATAAACAAGCTTACTAGACTTTGGGCTCCTCCCATAACCTAAACATACAGCTTTAACTCCCTGTGATCCTTCCTGCCATTGTCCTTGGTGGTCATCCCACGGTCTTGGAATCTCCACTGCAACTGAAGGTGAGGTTTCACCTTCACCAATGGCCTCTCCTAGGCTCACATAGTGCCAAGCCTCAGATTCTCTCCATGACTCCTTCATGCTTCAAAACCAGTACCATGTGGGAGACTCTTACACATTGCCAAGTCACACTACCAGCTGGAGATGTAGCTTTGTCCTCCTCTGGACCACAGCTTCTATGTGCTGACCTGAGAAAATACTTCCTAGAAGACTTCACCTCAATAACGCTAGTCTCTCATTACAGTTGATCTTTCTGCCCCAGCTAGCCTACATCAATTATCCCAGGAAAGCAAAGCTTTCCCATCATGATTCTGGTCACTTGTTCATCACAGCTGATTCTTTATCCCCAGCTCACCAGAAATCACAGATTCTCAATTCAAACTATGACACAAATAGCTCGAATAGTCCTTGCTTCCTTTGCAACTTCACAAGCCAGACCTCCTCCACCTGTACTTCTCAAGTTCCAACAGAAGAAATCACTAAGCTTCTAAGCTCCAAACACTTCCACAATCCCCCTCAAAACAAATGGTCAGGTCTGTTAATGGAATATCCCATTCTTGGTACCAATTTCTATTGTAGCTTGTGTAAAACACTGACCAAAACCAACTTGGGGAGAAAAGAGTCGATTTTCCCTTACAGCTTACAGTTTATCTTTGGAGGGTAGCCAAGGCAGGAACTCAGGGCAGGAACCTGGAGGCAGGATGTAAAGCGGAGACCACAGAGGAACTCGACTTATTGGTTGTGCCCATGGCCTGTCTGTGTTCAGTCTGCTTTTTTATGCAACTCAGGACCAACTGCCTGGGGTGGCACCACCCATAGTGGGCTGGGCCCTCCCCACATCACTGAACAATCAAGAAAATACCTTGCATACATGTCCACAGGCTAATCTGATAGAGGACGTTTTCCAATTGAGTTTCCTTCTTTCTGAGTGTGTCACATCAACAACTAAAGCTAACCAGCATACTTGTGTACCTTCCTTCTTTCCCTCCCTTCTTTCCCTCCCTTCCTCCCTCCCTCCCTTCCTTCCTTCCTTCCTTCCTTCCTTCCTTCCTTCCTTCCTTCCTTCCTCTCTCTCTCTCTCTCTCTCTCTCTCTCTCTCTCTCTCTCTTTCTTTTGCTCTGGGCCAGGGATCAAATTAGGGCCTCATGTATACTAAGAAAACACTCTACTAGGTGTCTTCTTTCATCCTCCTTCACCCTTAGAGCTAGGAAGTATATTATGCATGGACACATAAATATTGAGGAATATTTTTCTATGTATTTCAAGTGTAAACAGGAATGCATATCAGCATCTCTGTGCCTAATCTAGAACAATTAAGTCATGTTAGTTTTCTCCCTTGTTTGACATCTGTTTCTTTGACTTTGAAAACCTTGGCTCTCAATTCATGTCATTTATTTACTTATTTATTTATTTATTTAATTTGTTTTTTTTTTTAATTTTATTTATTTCCGTATGTGTATGAATGTACTGTCTGCATGCAAGCCTGTGCACCCATGTCGTGCAATGCCTCGGAGGTCAGAAGAGGGTGTCAGATTCCCCTGGAACTGGAGTTCTCCTGGAATTGGAGTTTCAGATGGTTCTCGGCCGCCATGTGGGTGTTGGGGATCGAACCCGGGTCCTCTGTAAGAGCAGTCGGCGCTCTTAACCACTAGGCCATCTCTCCAACCCCAGTTATTTGTTTATAAGCCTGTTATAGCATAGCCTTCTTTGAAGCAGCTGATTTATCTAGACAAATGGAGAGCCAAATTCATATAATTATCTATGCAAGCATTGCTATTATCTATATTTGTAGACTAGACTACCAATTTGTTTATTTTTTAGGTTGGCCTTGATCTCACAGGGGTCTGCCTGCCTCTGGTGCCCAAGACTGCATTTAAAGGTATACCACCACCACATCTGCCAAATATTATTTTTAATGCAAACTTTGAACTATCAAAAATTGAGTAAGATCAGCATAATTATCTTAATAATTACACTATTTCAAATCATTATATAATAAGGGAAATTTAATAAAGATCTGCAACAACTGATCATCATTCTCCCAGCTTCATCTACAGAATCAATACATTTTCAAGCAAACTCCCATTTGGCTGTTTTTTTTTTTTTTTTCAGAAAAGAACAATCAGTACCTCCACAGGAACACTGTGAAAATAATTCAGAAGTGAGCATGAAGTTTCTGAGAAAAGGAACTTGGCAAATCCTACTGCCCTCCATCAGAAGGCGATCAACAGGAAGAAAGTTCTGAGAGAAAGCCATTCTTTTTCTGTCTTCTTTGAAACAGCTGACTTATCTAGACAGAGAACCAAATTCATATAATTACCTATGCAAACATTGCTGTTATCTATATTTGTAGAAAGTACATTTTCATTTTTGAGGGAGAAAACAGAGAAGCCATTTGTCATTCCCAAGAGGCCGGAAACCCTCTCCCCTCATCACTCTGTTAGGCTCATCAGCTCAACATGGTATCAGGACTGTCTGGAGTAGGTGAACAAATGTACCTTGAAAAAATGAGAGAAATGTGTTCTGCTTTTTGTTATGTGAAAATACAACGAACTGGTTCCCTATTCTTGGAAGGAGGGAATGCAAACCCTCCCTCTCAATGGAAAACAAACCCTTCCTGCTAAATGGGTCTGATGGGCAGGTGTATCAATTCAAGGGCACAGATGTGGTTGAACATCAGTGCCCAGCCAGGCTTAGATGATCAATGGACACTGAACCATGAACCACTTTCACCGCCTTCTGTTGCACTCATTCTTGATTTTTAAGGACTTTTGTAGGTTTTATGGTGGCAGCATGCTCCTTATAAACCCGTAGACAACCTCAAGCACATTCAAATAAGACTGTTATCTTTTAAAATGTCAAAAGAGCTAAGACTGGGAGCTGGGGAGTTGGCTCGGCAGTTACGAGCACTGGCTGCTTTTGCAGAAGACCTGGATTCAGTTCATACAGTGCAATGTATGTTGATTGTGTAATTAGAAAAGGAAAGTCTCTGTTCTGTAAATGCTAGAAAGAATCATAAGTATTTCTGACATTTCACAAAACATTTTCTGTTGACATTCTACAAATTGTGCTGTGCAACCTCCCAGGATTTTCTTTTTTGTTTTTGTTTTATATAACGTTTGATGCCCGTAAGATTTGTAATTTCTGAAGACTTTATTTTTTGTTTAAAGCCAGGGTCTCATGTAGCCCAGTTTGGACTCAAACTTGCTATGTAGCCCAGGATGACTTGAAACTCGGATTGTGCTGGCTCCACCTCCCAAGTGCTGTGATTACAGGTACTTGACACCATTCCTGGCTTATGCTGTGCTGGGGGTCAAGCACAGGGCAATCCCTCTACTAAGCTCCCTCCACAGCCCCGAGGAAGACTTTAAGTTGAAACATAAATAAATACTCTTAAATTTCTTGTCCTTTGAACTATAATTGAGAGCTGGAGAGATGGCTCAACAGTTAAAAAAACAAAAAAAAACAAAACTGGCTGTTTTTGCAGAGAAAGACCCAGGTTTGAATCCCAGCACCCACATGGCAGCTAACAACCATCCGTAACTGCACTTCCAGGGGATCTGATGCCTTCTTCTGTCCTCCATGGGCACTGCAAGACATGGGGACATTTACATACATGCAGGCATAACACACACAGGAAATGGAAATAAAATGGAAAGTAAATAACTAAATAAAAATCAAACCAAAATTGAAGGGAAATTTGCTGAGATTCAAAATTTTCATCAAAGCTCCTGCTGTAATATTGTTGAAAACAATGTCAATCAAGGCTGGAGAGATGACTCAGCAGTTAAGAGCACTGTCTGCTCTTGCAGAGGACTTGTTCGATTCCCAGCACCCACATGGAGGCTAACAACAATCTGTAATTCCAGTTCTAGGGGATCTTATGCTTTCTTCTTACCTTGGTGGGCACTGCACGACATGGGTGCATTTACACACATGCAGTACACTCATACACTAAATAAATAAATAAATAAATAAATAAATAAATAAATAAATAAATAAATAAAATGTCAGTAGCGAGCATCTCAATGTACTGCCCTGGGTATCATATATTGATAATCACTGGAGGAATTATCATTGAACATTAAAGGCAACTTCTATGACTACTCCAATATTTTTCACATCTTGAAATAAGAGAGAGTCATAGGACCCAGAATGCAGCCACAGGAATCCTCCTCTGCGCCAGAGATGTCACTTCCCACAGGTATTCTCTCCCCACAGCCACCATCGCTTCTAAGGTGGAAGTTTGAATTCCAAGGAGGGTGAGGTTGTGTCAGGCAGCAGCCTCCTTGCTGCCTGTGAACCCAGCTATGTCCACTCAGATTCCTCTTCCCACTCCTCTTAAGGAGCATGGTAGTTTTACAGGGGAGAACTTGCTCAGTGGAAGGCTGAAATTTGGAGTCTGGATAGGTGGTATCAGGTTGAGAGTGTGTAAATGCCAGGCATAGCTTCTATCCAACACTTCACCTACATTAATGTAGACCCTCCCTCCCTCTCTTTAAAAAAAAAAAAGGAAGGAGGGAAAGATAAACAGATACCAAGTAGGTCACTCAACCTTCCACCTATCTCTGTTCTATGACTCAAAATGCTGTTTTCTGATGAGCTGATACCAGCTTTATAGCAAATGGCATCTTGTGATGTCTGCTTCCTCTTTTGTCAGATATCCTGAAACAAAAGAAGAACATGGACAGAGAGGCAGGTCAGCATGTGCCTGTCCCCTGGGAGGGTTATGATATTTAGCTCCAGAGACTCTGGAAACCCTAAGGCTGACCCAGGAGGCTATGACTGCCTGGTTTAGCATGTTCTGAGGAAGAATCTTCCAGACTGTGGAGAAAGGGTCCGAATCCTTGGCATTGGTGGAGCAACAGAAGTACAGTGGACTTTTGTGGGGAGCGTGTATAGAAAGGCTGTGTGTGAATACAGCTGTTCATCTTCAATGAGCAGTTGTGAATAGTGATAAGTTCTTGACATTTAACAGGTTTCCAGTGTTTGGGGTGAATAGATTCCATGGACTTCCGGCATCTTTACAGGAGCCTTCAATATGTGTAACAGGGAAGGAAAAGCTAGCTGAGATTAAAGGTTTTCAGAGATGGTTTTAGATTCCAGAAACCAACTTCTCCAGCAAAAATGGAGTTTATGTTAGGAGGCGCACTGACTGAGAAAGAAGGGGTATTAGATATTGTTTAATTTGGCGACATTAACTCTTACATCTTTAAACATATTTTATTTATTTTTAATTTTAAAATATTTTATTTATTTTTGTCTTTTGTGTGTGGGTGTGCTGATTGCATGTATATAAGTGTACTCTGTCATGCAATGCCTACAAGGTCAGAAGAGGGTTTCTGATCCCCTGGAGTTACTGCTGTGGTTGTTAGCCACCACATGGCTGCTGGGAATCAAATCCAGTTCCTCTGCAAGAGCAGCCAATGCTCTTAACTGCTGAACCACATCTCCAGCCCCCTCATACACCTTTTTTTTTTAAAGGTCCATTTCCTAGCCAAGGACAACCAGGAGGAGGAAGTAGGGCAGAAGTCTCACAGATCCTTGACTTAAGATCTGTCCATCCTAAAGCTTCATCTTTTGTGCATTTCTACCCTGTAGTGAGATGTCCTTGGCAGACTTACCACAATTCACCAATGTCTGGCATTCAGTGAAAGTCTGGGGATGCGGAAATTTACAACGAGCGTTGCAAGGTGTGGACAAAGTCAGGTGCATAGGAAAGCCTGCAGGAATGGTCCATGGTGCATTCAGGGGAAATAGATCATTAACTGAGACTAAGAAGACCCTAGCTCTTCCACTCAGCCATATCCAGGAACTGGGCTGAATATGGGACACCTATGATTCTCTTAATGTCCAGCACCCTGAGAGGATTGGGGTGGTCCAGATCCCATAACCTTGTATAACAAATGTACAAGGTCATGCCCTCTGCTTAAAAGGTTTTACCTGTGTCTGAGCCAAAGTGTGTACACAATACGTGCAGCCCAGCATCATGAAGCTTTGCAATACAGGCAGCCCAGCATCATGAAGTTTAAAAACCTGCCTTTCCTAGGGGCTGGAGAGATGGCCTAGCGGTTAAGAACACCGACTTCTCTTGCAGAGGACCCGGGTTCGATCTCTAGCACCCACATGGCGGCTGAGAACTGTAACTCCAATTCCAGGAGAACTCCAGTTCCAGGAGAATCCAAGACCCTCTTCTGACCTCCGCGGCATTTCATGACATGGGTGCACAAACCTATATGCAGACGGTATGCTCATACACATAAAAAATAAATAAAAAAAATCATTAAAAAAAACCCTGCCTTTCCTTTATTGCCCTAGGGCATATCCATCAGTGAGTGTGAAACCCTTTATTTACTGGCTGTGCCTATCATATGAAGCCATTCTGTTACTCTTATTCTCTTTTTTAGCTTTGGGATGCTATAACCTGATTCCTGTATGCAGTTATTTCTTGGCACCCTTCTCCGCATGACCACACCAGCACCTATTAACTCTACCCCATTAAGAGGCAGAACTATGGAGTGAGTTGAATCCCTCTTCCAGCCCTGTCATCTTTATTCTTATTCTTTGGAGTTTGGATCACTTCTGCCTTCACAGCCACCAATGGCTACTCAAGTCTTTCTTTCATTATTCACGTGCCCCTGACCCTACTGTCTTCTGTGTTTGAAAGATCACTGTAATTAAACTGACTCAATCAGTACATCTAGAATAATATAGCTTTAGATGAACTGAATTGCTCCTTTATTTCAGTCTTCAGCATTATTTACGCCTCATAATTTAATAATATACTCAGAGGTTTCCAGGATATAATGTGGTCATCTGTGGTTGTTTTATTCTGAGACAGTATATAATTTCTTCTAGTGTTTTCTTTTCATTAGGAGGCAGAGATCTACCTAGATTTTTTTCCTAGCCAAGAACACAGGGAATCAGAGTTCCTCCAGACACTTGGCCTCTTTTAATCTTTATGAGGTTCTTTATTGGAATGCTGTCTCTATGCAAATGGAGTCTTGCTGTGAACTACCTGGTTGGCGTGAAAGCTTGAAGAGTTATATGTTTATTGCTACCCTTGGGAAGACCAATCACCAGTGAAATTCTTTCTGGAAGGCAGATATAAAGCCAGGGGCCTCACCCTAGGTTTCATGATACTGAGACAAAACATTGTACAATAGCACCCCCTGCAGGAGAAGGCTAAAGGTGGTATTTTTGGCCTGAGTTTGCCAAATGGCTTAGTTTCCTTCCTTCTGTTGTGTCCATGTCTTTCAGCGTGTGTCCATCATAAATGATATGCCCCTCAGAGTCTCAATCTAAGGAAGCTCAGTTATTCTGTGAGTTTTAGTCACAGCTTATTTTTGTGTCTTTTGGGAGTCTTTGCGATTTTTAAAAATGCTTTGATTTTTAAAAATGCTTTGAAACGAGCCGGGCGTGGTGGCGCACGCCTTTAATCCTAGCACTTGGGAGGCAGAGGCAGGCGGATCTTTGTGAATTCAAGGCCAGCCTGGTCTACAGAGTGAGTTCCAGGACAGCCTGAGGCTCCAGGGAGACCCTGTCTCAAAAAGACCAAAAAAAAAAAAAATGCTTTGAAACTTTTAACTTGAATGATAAACTGTTTTATAGCTTTTGAAAACTTGCATGCATATTGGGGGCAAGATAGTTTACTTCTTAAATCATCTATCTCCTTAAAATTTAGATATTTTCTTAGGGTCTAGGAGAGTTAGCTCAGTGGTTAAGTGCACTTGCTCCTCTTACAGAGGTTTGGTTCCTAGTATGCATGTGACAGCTTACAACCTTCCATAACTCCAGTTCCGTGGGATCTGACACCCTCTTCTGGTTGCTTCAGGTACTGCAAAAAGCAGTGCATATACATACTTGCACATAAAATAAAATAAATAGGTCTTAGAAATGTTTTCTTATAGGACGAAGATATTTTTCACTGGTTTAACAAGTTTATTTAATGTTTTTTGATTCCCATTTTGTGTCTCAGAAATATCTCTTGCCTATTTTTATCTAACTGTCCTAGGATAAATGTGCAATCAGTCAGGAATCAAGCATAGCACTTATTTAGTTATCTTGTCTTACTGGGCTTTTTGACCAAGAAATGGTTCCTAAAGTCAGTATTCTTATTCTGACCTTCACATTTTCAGATAGTTCCATGCATTCATTTTATATAAGATTGTTTCAATTTCAATTTTTCTGAGAGTCCCCATGATTTAACTCAGATTATTTAGTTTTGCCAAGTAAAAGATAAATAAAATTGTATCATGTGGTTGTTCCCTTCTTGGTACATTTAGGTCTCTGCACCTTCATCTGTGTACCTGTTCATTTAATTGACTGCATATGGAGAGTTCTACTTCACTGTCTGTACCATCATTTTGTACTTCTGAGGTTCCCAAGCACAGGAAATAGTTTATGGACACCTCCCTCATGTAGTAGTGAACTTGGCAGCCTAGCTCCTTTATCCACACATACTGTGTACATATACTCCTGTCAGAATAATCTACCTCGTCACCTTGGACCCCCCCCCACACATGTGCATTGGCTACATGAACCCCCCTCTCTGAACAATGGAATTGGATTTCTCCTCCCCTTAATGGTCATTAAACTTGGGCAGGTTCATTTTAAACATATTCCTTAAACATCTTGGTACAGGGTAAGTAGATCAATCCAGTGTAAACTGGTTTTAGGTGGATGAAAAATATGCTGTGTCAAAAAAAAGACAAAAAAATGCAGGATTGTGTCCTTAAGGAACCATTTATAGAGACTCTGCTACTTACTATTTTATGTCTATGCATAATTGAGCATGCATGTGGTTAAAATCAGATCCATCATGGGAGGGACATACACAGTAGAAAAAAGTGATTACATGACATAATCTAGTAATCAAAATGGAAAACCTTCCTTATGACATCCCTTAGTAGCCAAACTCTGCCTTCTCCTGAACCCCATAAAAGGAAATCCCAAGGAACAATCTCCTTGAGAACCTCATAGGGCACACCATCAATCTTCTCCGTGTCTTCCTCTCTAGTCTGTTTGATCCATTTGTTCTGAATAAGGTTATCCAGCTACTTTTGTGAATCTGGGTGAGTCTTATCCATTTCTTTAGACAAGAAGCCAAGAACCTAGAAACACCGAGTCTGGATTCTGGGCACTGGAAATATTTCTGTGCACCTAGTGTTTTGACTTTTGTAGATTTATTTTATAAATTGCTGTATTATTAAATATTGTGCTTATAGTGAGTTTTCTGTTGTGATTTTTAACTTTTTCACATTAAAATATATATTTATTATTTTTATTTTATGTGTATGTGTGTATTATGTGCATGTGCATAAGGATACCCTTGTTGTGCAATGCCAAGGAGGTCAGAAGAGGGCATCAGATTTCCCTGGAACTGGAGTTAAGGACAGCTGTTGGCCACCATTTGGCTGCCGAGAATTGAACCTGGGTCCTCTACAAGAGCAGCCAGTGCTCTTAACCACTGAGCCATCTCTCCTGCCTCACTTTTTCACACCTCTAATCATTTCATCTGCTTTAGTTTATAGCATGGTGTGTACTTTCCTTCCATCATCCCTTTTAGGGCTTGAGGCATTGTTGGCATGTGGTCGCTGAGTCACCCTCAGGGAATCATTCTCATTTTATGGGATTCATATCTTTCAGATTCTAACTGCCGTCTGCATAAAACTTTCATCTAATTCTGGCCTAAGTATCCATATGCGAGTTTAATATCAACCCCATCACAGACATCACAGACCCAGACTTCCATCATTACACAGAGATTCCACCCCACTGCCAAGTAAGATCTCACACCCTGAGCCATGTAGACTCTACATCCCAGACCTGAATCCCACACTTCAGGTACTTCATACTCCAACACCATGTACCATAGGTACAGAACACAGGAACTGACACTATAGAAACCTTGCTCCTAACGCCATAACTCTGTCATTCATTCTTCAGCACTTCCCCCGTGACCTACTGACTCCCACCATTAAACACATAGACACTTCCCAATAACCCTATGATGATAAATCATATACTGTCCCCCAATTAACCTCAAATCCCTGTAGCTTGCTGCAGAAACCCCCAAGAGTATCCATCTCTGACCTAGAACATTAGGTATCATTTTCCACTCAGGCCCTCTTATCTGAACACATAAATCTCTAGGGTGAATAGCCATCTAAATTGCATATTACTGATGAAACATGCCACAGATCAGATCCTGGAACAACCCAGCTCTGACTTACAGAGCAGACACCATGGCTTCTAGTGAACTGTCACTGAGAGTCCAAGGACAGTATGCAGAGCCTTACAAATATACCTGTGGCATAACTCCAGGAAAATACAAAAGATAAAAGGAAAGTTGGAAATTAATAGCTAAGCAAATATTGAAGGAGATATTTCTCCATGTGTCCTTGATAATATGTCGTATTAACTGCAGGCTCTCTGGTCACCTGTATTTGAAGAACTGGTATGTTTTACCAGGTTTTTCAAACTGGGGATAAGACAATGTTCCACTCTGATGGGAGCTGTTTGTAATAACAAGAGATATAAGTCATTCATGAGCACAAGGGAATGTGGGAAATTTATTTGTTCATTCTATTCCATTTTGCTGTAATCTTAACCATTTCTTTTTTTTTTTTTTTTTTTGGTCTTTTGAGGACAGGGGGGGGCGGGTTCACTCCCTGTAGCTCTGGCTGTCCTGGAACTCACTCTGTAGTGACCAGGCTGGCCTTGAACTCACAGAGATCCTCATGCCTCTGCCTCCCAAGTGCTAGGATTAAAGGCGTGCGCCACCACGCCCGGCATTTATTTATTTCTGTATGTGTATCAATGTACTGTCTGCATGTAGGTTTGTGCACCCGTGTCGTGCAATGCCGCGGAGGTCAGAAGAGGGTGTCGGATTCCCCTGGAACTGGAGTTCTCCTGGAATTGGAGTTTCAGACAGTTCTCGGCCGCCATGTGGGTGCTGGGGATTGAACCCGGGTCCTCTGTAAGAGCGGTCGGCGCTCTTAACCGCTAGGCCATTTCTTTTTAGAAAGTCTAGTCAAGGGCCTGGGACTGTACCTCAGTTGGCAGAGTGCTTGCCTAGCATGCACAAAGCCCTGGGGTTCAACCTCAGCACTGTGTAAGCAGCACTATGGTGCGTGCCAGCGATTCTAGCACTGGGGGAGAGGAAGGCAGGGGGATGAGGAGAACAAGGTCATCCTTGTCTACATAGTAAGTTTGAGGACACTCTGGGCTACGTGAGACTCTGTCCAAACAAATAAACAAAATCTAAGTAACGAACCAAAGCAAACAAAACAAAACAGAAATACAATAAAAGCCTGTTTCTTATAACACAAAAATAAGAAGAAACCTATCCTAATTTAAAAGGGTGTGTTTGGAAAGTACATTTCACTGAAATGTATGCAAATGGTCTGTACATCCATACAAAGGTGTTGAGCATAAATAGATATTAGACAAAGTTGCAATGGAAAAGAAAAACACTTCGAGGGTCATTAATCACTTTAATGGAGTTGAACATCTAGAATTCAAAATTCCAGAGTTCCAAATGTTTCAAAACCTGAGCTTTTTTGAGCATTGAAATGATACTCAAAAAGTTTTAGATTTGGGAGCAATCCATATCAGAGCTTCAGATCCAAGTCACCAAACCTTCAATGTTAAACCAAAAACATTTGAAATGAGAAGCATTTCTGTTGTCTTCCATCTTGGATAAAGGATATTGTTGTGGGACAGTATTCCTGTGGTGATGTGAACATGTTTATTCACCTCAGATAGGGAACTGATGACAGAGCAAAAAGTAAGCACACCATCAAAGCCCGGCTTGGGGAACCAGTGAATTTCACTGGGTTCGCTTAAAAGAGTGTGGTGAGGGAGCTCACAGAGCACAAATGACTGAAAGTCAGCTGCATCACTGAAAGCCCACCCCGGCATGGGTGAGGATGATGGGGTGAGGATGATGGCTCACAAGAGCTGGGAACTCAGAACTCACTGCACAGCTTGCAGGCAGTTAACAGGTTAGAGAGTCTTTTCTAGGCAGCTCTGCTGATTCATTCTCTCTCTCTCTCTCTCTCTCTCTCTCTCTCTCTCTCTCTCTCTTTCTCTCTCTCTCTCCTCTCTTACTGTTTGTATACACCTGGGGAGGTGGGGGAGCTTGTGCATTCTTAATGAGCCTGAACCTCAAGGAGAGTTTCCCTCCAGGATGAAATATTTTTAACTTGGAGGAAATTGTGACACAATAGACAATTTATTTTTTTATTTTTAAAAATATTTTTTATTTATTATTTTTTATGTGTATGAGTGTATTGTCTGCATGTAGGTTTGTGCACCTGTGTCATGCAATGCCACGGAGGTCAGAAGAGGGTGTAGAATTCCCCTGTAACTGGAGTTAAAGATTGTTCTTAGCTGCCATGTGGGTGCTGGGGATTGAACCTGGGTCCTGTGCAAGAGCAGTCAGCACTCTTAACTGCTGAGCCATCTCTCTAGACCCCTAGACACTCAATGGAAAGTCAGGGAGGAAGCATCAGTAGTGGGTGGCCCTGTGGAGAAACAGGAACCTTTACGTTTTGCTGATGAGAAAGCAAATTGCATGCTAATTTGGAGAACAGGTAGGCAGTTCTGAAGGGGTTAGATTTAAATGTATTATATGGCCTGGCAATTCCATACTGACTTAGCTATCCAAAAGAAATAGAATCACAAGCGCACGAATGTGAATGCTTGCTGCCACAGGATTCGTAATTAGCCGACATATCCTACGTGTGCATCAGCTGGTGAACTGTCTCAGTTTGATACAGCTGCTGTAACAAAAGATCATGAGCTTTGTGACTTGAGGCAATAGGACATCATTCCTTTAGGTTCTGGAAACCAGATGTTCCATGCTCTGGAGTGGATCTGGCCCTCACCCCTTCCAGCTTGGTCACAACACTTACTCTCTACCTGTCTTCACATCACCTTCTCCAGCTTCTGGCTGGTCCCATTCAGCATTACCTGTGAGATCCTCTATCCCTCCTGTGGAATCAGACCTCCCTCTGTCTCTCTCTGTTTAATGACATCCAGGTCACTCAACACAATTCCTTCAATCCAAGTCCTTTAGTTAATTATACCTGAAAAGGCCTGTCATTTAAATAAGATGATTTTTATCATGATGAAGACCTGAAACTTTTGGGTGGCCACTAGAAATGGCAAGATGTAATATATGTAGATTAAAATATAAGATTTTCTTTTACCACTAGCAGACACAGAATCCATCATGAATGAAGTTTAAGAACATTGTATCCAAAAGACCAACACACACACACACACACACACACACACACACGAAAAACCATTGTGGTAAGGAAAGAAACCGTCCCTCAGAATGTACACAGTGCATGATTCCCTCTACATATAATCTCCACATCAATGTATTGAGTTAGTCAGGTATCCTTGGGATAGTCTCTAGTCCTCCACATTCTCCCCGTTCCTCTATGTGGTGGGAATAGGTATATTCTCTATGCTAACGTCTCCTGGTGGCCACCTTCTGATGGAGCCAGTGAGTACAATCTATATTCACGTTCCCACCAAGTTTTGTACCTTATGTGGACTGGGCAGAAGTGTCCCAGTGACTACCACCAGTCACTGCTGAAGCTTTAAACCCACCAATGATAACATCCCAAAGGAAACCTATTTGGACAAGTTATTGCACCCCAATAAAAGCATTGGTCCCTGCTCTCTTGACCTGTATGACTACTGTCTCTTTACATGTGTGACTATATATGGCCTTGAGGCATGCCAGTGCTAATTACTCAAAGTTTATGAATGTAAAAAAGCTTATTTCCATACTGCTTCTCTCCTAATCATTGGGCTGGAGAGATAGCTCAGTGGTTAAGAACATTGGCTGCTCTTATGGACCTGGGTTTGGTTCCCAGGATCCACATGGTGGCTAACAATCTTGTGTAACTCTAGTTTCAGGGGATCTGACACCCTCTTCTGACCTCTGTGGGGACTGCATGAAACAGGTGCATTTACATTGCATGCAGGCAATACTCATATAAAATAAAAATAAATAAATAAAGCATTGTTTAAAAAATACGAAACTATATTGTGGTGGATAACTGGTATGGGTGGTAAGATAAAGAGTGATGCTACTTTTAGCACAAGATACCTTTGAGCCATTGAGGCTAGGAACATGTGGAAGTGGTGCTATACACTGGAAGGCAAATGGTCTGCAACATCACCTCTCTGAGGGATGTCCAGATGTTTCCTAATCTTGCTGATTGGAGGATGAATGCTTAAAATGCTTTCAAAGTATCCCCCCTTCTAACCCTGGCTCCTTGGGTCTGTGTTTCTGGGGCCCTGACAGGCAGGGTGCCCAGACCCTCGTGATGTGTGTGTGCTACATCCTCAGAGCAAGGTGTGATGCTCTAGCCACTTTTTTCCAGTGGAGGCACCGTGCATTCATTTCTTTCTCTAATGATGAACGAGCTGTATCTTGATTGGCTATCCTGTTCCACATTCCTTCCTCTTCATATTCACAATAAACGACTATTGGGTGATTCCCTCAAAATCGTTCCTTTCTGGGTAGCAGAAAATGGAAGCTTCTTGCCTCACAGACACTCAAAGTGCAAATCAAAATCTCACTTCTGGATGTTCTATGATGGGCGTCACCCAAAGGTCTGGCAAGGACATACATTTCCTTCTTGACACCCACTTCAGTGCTCCCTGTGCTGCTCTACAGCACATCTGTACTCCTTTACACACTTCTATTAAGATGCAAAACAGAGTGGTTTTCCAAAATGCAAGTCATCGTTCTTCAGGATACCTTGGATATAGGTACCAAAAATTCAGAAGGTGTAATTTGCATCATGATTGCTGGACGTGGATGACTGCCTCTCTCCAGAGTCTAGGTCTATTCTTAGAAGCAGTGACAAAGCCAATCAGCACCAGTGTAAGGGACTAAATCCCTAATAAGCAAACAGAGTCACTGATGAATTATAAAGTGGCATCATACTTCCTGTTTCTTCTTGGTCTGAGACAAAGACCTGGCAGGCTTCTTTCTTTTTCTTTTTTAATACTACTGACTGTAGTCAATCCCCCCAGGCCTGCTGGGGAATTTTGTGGTCTGACCATGAACAAAAGGGGGTGAAAGGCGCAGAGTCAAGATGCAGACCCTGGGAATTGGGTAAACGCAGGTAGAGGGCGAGCTGCCAGGGATTTGTTTATTGGGGCAAGGTTAGGGTTTATGTATTGTTCACATTCTGCTCTTAGTCATCATGTCACCTTGTGATTGGCCCAGGTCTGCAACTCAGTTGCTTGTATGGTCTCACCTACCTAGGGCAGGTTAGGTTGATGAAGGACAAGCTCTGTGCAGGCACACTGTGTAATTCTCAGCATACTGGCTACTACATTTCCACGTTTTGTATTTAATGTTGTGTGAGGAGCGGTCCAGTGGGAGTTTGGGTGCTGTATTAGTCACTTTTCTGTGGCTGTGATAAAACACCATGACCAAGGAACTTATAAAAGGAAAAGTTTATTAGAGCTTACGATTGACAGTTCCAGAGAATTAGAGTCCATTGTGGCAGGAGGCATGGCGGCTGGAGACTGCAGCAGCAAGCCGAGGGTCACATCTCAGAATGAGCACAGGAAGCAGAGAGAGAGAGAGACTGGAGACCATGAGGCTTGTTAAACTCACTAAGCCTCCCCCCAATAACGTACTTCCTCTAGCATGGCCACACCTTCTAAGACCTCCAAAAACAGTGCCACCAACTGGAGACAAATGTCTGAATACTTACAGCCTATGGGGGACAATTATTCAAACCACCACATTCCACTCCCTGGCCCCCATAGGCTCCTGACCATATAAAATGCAAAATGCATTTAGTCCAACCTTAAAAGTCCCCATAGTCTTTACTAGTTTCAATGCCATTCAAAAGTCTACAGTCCAAAGTCTCTTCTGAGACTCAGGCCAATCTCTTAACTGTAAGCTCCTGTAAAATCAAAAGGCAAATTACAAACTCCCAACGTACAGTGGAACTGAATACACATTCCCATTCCAAAAGGGAGGAATAGAGGCATAGTGAGGAAATACTGGACCAAAACAAGAACGAAAACCAGCAGGGCAAAAACCAAGTCCAGTAGCTCCATGTGTGACTTCTGGGACTTTAGTTCCAAAGGGCTTAGATGGCTCAGCTCTTCCAGGTCTGGCATCTCGAATGTCTTCTTGGGGTCTCCGCTGCCAACCAGGCTTCACATTCACAGCTTCACACAATGGTCTATCAGGGCCTTCTTTATTCAGGGANATTTTGGTTCTCATGTAAACTATACTTTTTAGGGTCTTTTAAATAGATCCACTGAGTGGGGTACCCCAGTCACCACCTCCTATGCCTCTTTTAGCATGGAAGAAGTCAGAGCAGTCGGCACCCCAATTCCCTCTTGGCAACTGAGATAACCTCCTCAGAGGCTAATGTGATAAAAGTAGGAGCTAAAAATTGCTAGGCAGTTTAGGTCAAGACCCCCAAAAGAGCCAATTTCTTCTCAGCTGAGAGCTGAGGACTTCCTGCCAGTGGACTATCCTTCTGGTTGCTCTGACTCATGGCTCATGTATCCTTAACTCACTTGTCAGATTATTGACCAGTAGTAAATTCCATTAAAATCATGGTGTTAAGGACCCAATACAACTCCCCTAGCAGAGATCATTCCATCTTGGAAACACAACTGTGGTTGACTCTTTGAACTTCCTTCAGGATTTGAAGGCCACATAATGAGAGAGAGAGAAATGAGTTGTGACCCCAGGTTTTCCTCTTCTGCCTGACCCCCTACCAAGTCCTCATTATTACACATCACATCTGAACTTGGTGACACCTGGACCCTTGGTTCTCAAATTGTTCCTCCCTTAACTCTACCTGCCCCAAGGACATAGCCTCAATACTAGCTTTGTTTCTCAGGTGTGGTCTAAGCTAAAGTCCCTTGGTTCTCAAATTGTTTCCCTTAACTCTACCCGCCCCAAGGTCATAGCCTTCAATACTACTTTGTTTCTCAGATGTGGTCTAGCTAAAGTCATTTTTGATCCTGCTACATTGGTCACCTGGGGCATCCTCTGCCTCCTGGCCCTACTCTACCTTTTCTCTTCAGGTGTCTGTTTTCACTTTGCCCCAGCCAACACCAGCCAACAAAACAAGCCCAGGTCCTCTCAGAAATGGTCAACAGGGACTCTGCATGCAGCTCTTCCCAATGAGGTGATTCGCATCTGGCTCTCATCCATCCAAATTCATGGGAATGAGCTTGTCTCTCCACTCTGAGTACTGCTCCTGGCCTGTTCCCTTGGTGGCTGGCCAGTACAAAGATGGGTAAGACCCTGCAAAACCAGGCAACCTAAGACAGATGCAATCAAAATGCCAGAGGTGAGGTCAATAAGGTTCAGCATAGCACCTGTGGTGGTTTGAATGAGTGCCCCCCATAGGCGGTAAGTATTCAGACATGGTCTCCAGTTGGTGGCACTGTTTTTTGAAGGTCTAGAATGGGGCCAGCGCCGGGCGGGGGTGGCGCACCCTTTAATCCTAGCACTTGGGAGGCAGAGGCAGGCGGATCTTTGTGAGTTCAAGGCCAGCCTGGTCTACAATGTGAGTTCCAGGACAGCTGGGGCTACAGGGAGACCTGTCTCGAAAAGACCAAAAAAAAAAAAAAGAAGGTGTGGCCTGCTAGAGGAAGTATTTATTGGGGGCAGGCTTAGTGAGTTTAACAAGCCTCGTGGTCTCCAGTCTCTCTCTCTCTCCTGCTTCCTGTGCTCACTACGAGATGTGACCCTCAGCGTGCTGCAGTCTCCAGCCGCCATGCCTCCTGCCACAATGGACTCTAATTCCCTGAACCATCAATCATAAGCTCAAAAAAACTCTTCCTTTTAAGTTCCTTGGTCATGGTGTTTTATCACAGCAACAGAAAAGTGACTAATACAGATTTGGTACCAGAGAGTGGGCGTTGGCTGTGAAGACCTGACCAGGTGATGTTGGAGAAATTGGAAGACTTTGGAATTTTGGGCTAGAAAGGCTGTTGACTACTGTAAGCAGAGCTTAAGGGGCCATTCTAGTAGAAGCCTGGAAGAAAGCATGGCTGCAAAAGCTGTCATTCCAGAGGAAAATACTTAGGCAGCAACTGGGATATTTTTATAAAGAGTCTGGCAGCAGTTTGCCCGCAGCCCAAATGCTTGCCTGATGCTAAGTTGAAAAGCAATGGACTAATGTCTTTGCCCAAGGATATTTCAAGACAGCCTAATGTAGAAATGGTGGGTGCTTTTAATGGTGAATTTTAACAGATCTCACAGTGAAAAAGACAAATGGGGCAAGAAAGGAAATGCAGAATGTAAGTTTGGATCTGATAACTGCACTAGGAAGATTAAAGGTGTGGCCAAAGCATGTGAAGGAGAGGCTCCCTTCCATAAGGAGCTAAAGCAGTTAAGGAGAGGCCAGAGATTTACAAGTAAACAAAGAATCAGTACCTTCAGGGCAGAGACCACACCCAGCTAATCCTCATTTTTGAAAGGAAAATACTGAAAGCTTTTCTGCTCCAAGTTCGGCAGAGAAAAGTTGCAAATGGTTGAAATAGGCCAGGGCAATCCCAAACTTGCAGCCAAACTCTGGCATTTTCATTCACGTGGTGCTGGCTTTGGAGGCTGAAGTTTGCAAGAGTGAAGGGGTCATCAGTTCTTCCTCCACAGTTTCAGAGAGCTGCCAAGTCAGGCAGAGTGCAGCAGGGTGTTTTCATAATCTTTCCTTGAGGTTTTTAGTTGTTCTGTGTTATCTTCCAGGTCTGATATTCTTTGTTCTGCTTCCTCCAAGCTTCTGAGGCTTTTTCCATTCCTTTCCGCTTGAATGGATGAGTGTTTGATTTCCTTTTTCATTTCCTCTTTGTTTTCTTTATTATTTCTCCTTCTTTTTGGAGCTTCTTGATCTCTTTTTGTAGCTCTTTGGTTCTCTGGTTGGTTTCTTTATCTTTTTCAGCATGGGATCTTTTCAGTGTTTTCTACTTCCTTCTGGAGCTTGTCATTCTCTCTCTCTAGGTCCTTCTTAAGTTCCTCATTCTCTTTTCTTAGTTCTTTGATTTGTTCTTTATGATCTTGTAGTTCTTTAAATATGTTCCCAATTGTGTTTCTGATGTCTGTGTCCTGGGGCATGCCCAGAGGGATCCCACTTCAGGAGTCTTCTGTAGGGTTGGTAAAGCTTGGTATGGGATTATCCTGCCCCTTTTCAGTGTTGTCTCTTCTTCGTGATCCAGGCATATGGGCTTCTCCTTGCCTGTATTCCAATGTGAGTCCTAAATGCCTCTTCACTGTGTTGAAGGTTTGCTTTCTTTGCCTCCTTCAGATGCCTCTTTGTAATCTCAGTGGGCGGCAGGGGAATGGGGGAGGTTCTTCAGCCCATGCCCCGGTACCTTCCGCTGGCCTCAGGAGATCTCAGATCTCAAGAGTCACACAAGCCCACCTTTAATCTCGTCTGGGAGGATAACTCCGACCCCGAAGCCACAATGTCAATCAAGCCTAAGGCAGCTGGATTAAGGGATCAACAATCAGCTTTGCTGAGGCACCCATTTCCTACTTGTCTCCTGCTCTTCCTTCGCTGGCCTCAGGAGATCTCCATAAATCATTCTCTTAGGACTGCTGTATTAGTCACTTTTCTGTTGCTGTGATAAAACACCATGACCAAAGGAACTTATAAAAGGAAGAGTTTATTTGAGCTTATGATTGTCTGCTCCAGGGAATTAGAGTCCATTGTGGCGGGAGGCATGGCAGCTGGAGCAGCAAGCCGAGGGTCACATCTCACAAAGAGCACAGGAAGCAGAGAGAGCGACTGGAGAATGCGAGACTTGTTAAACTCACTATGTCTGCCCCCAGTGACATACTTCCTCTAGCATGGCCACACCTTCTTTTTTTTTTTTTTGGTCTTTTCGAGACAGGGTCTCCCTGTAGCCCCAGCTGTCCTGGAACTCACATTGTAGACCAGGCTGGCCTTGAACTCACAAAGATCCGCCTGCCTCTGCCTCCCAAGTGCTAGGATTAAAGGGTGCGCCACCACGCCCGGCGCATGGCCACACCTTCTAAGACCTTCAAAAACAGTGCCACCAACTGGAGACAAATGTCTGAATACTTACAGCCTATGGGGGACCCTCATTCAAACCACCACAGGTGCTATGCCTGAACCTTATTGACCTCACCTCTGGCATTTTGATTGCATCTGTCTTAGGTTGCCCTGGTTTTGCAGGGTCTTACCCATCTTTGACTGGCCAGCCACCAAGGGAACAGGCCAGGAGCAGTACTGCAGAGGGGAGAGACAAGCTCATTCCCATGAATTTTGGATGGATGAGAGCCAGATGCGAATCACCTCATTGGGAAGAGCTCATGCAGAGTCCCTGTTGACCTTTGGCAAGAGGACCTGGGCCATTGTTTTGTTGATCTGGTCTTGGCTGCAGGCAAAGTGAAACAGACACCTGAAGAGAAAAGGTAGAGTAGGGCCAGGAGGCAGAGGATGCCCCAGGTGACTAATGTAGCAGGATCAAAAATGGACTTTAGCTCAGACCACATCTGAGAAACAAAGATAGTATTGAAGGCTATGACCTTGGGGCGGGTAGAGTTAAGGGAAACAATTTGAGAACCAAGGGACTTTAGCTTAGACCACACCTGAGAAACAAAGCTAGTATTGAAGGCTATGTCCTTGGGGCAGGTAGAGTTAAGGGAAACAATTTGAGAACCAAGGGTCCAGGTGTCACCAAGTTCACGATGTTGATGTGTAATATTGAGGACTTGGTAGGGGGTCAGGCAGAATGAGGAAAACCTGGGGTCACAACTCATTTCTCTCTCTCTCATTATGTGGCCTTCAAATCCTTGAAGGAAGTGCATAAGAGTTAACCACAGTTGGTGTTTCCAAGATGGAATGATCTCTGCTAGGGGGAGTTGTATTGGGTCCTTAACACCATGATTTTAATGGAATTTACCTACTGGTCAATAAATCTGACAAGTGAGTTAAGGATACATGAGCCATGAGTCAGAGCAACCAGAAGGATAAGTCCACTGGCAGGAAGTCCTCAGCTCTCAGCTGAGAAAGAAATTGGCTCTTTTGGGGGGTCTTGATCCTAAACTGCCTAGTCAATTTTTAGCTCCTACTTTTATCACATTAGCCTCTGAGGAGGTTATCTCAGTTGCCAAGAGGGAATTGGGGTGCCGACTGCTCTGACTTCTTCCATGCTGAAAAGAGGCATAGGAGGTGGTGACTGGGGTACCCCACTCAGTGGATCTATTTAAAAGACCCTAAAAAGTATAGTTACAGAGAGAACAAAATCCTTGACTAGTGCCTGTGAAGGCGAGAGTAGATAGGTACATTTTCTAGGCAGGGAACTAAGAGAGGAACAGGGTGAATTAAATGTCCAACTTAAAAGTACGTTAGAATTTCTCAACTAGGGATTCTGAAGCATCCATTATTGGGCTTCTCCTTTTGTTCATTTGTCCATGATGTCCTGACTCAGTATCTGCTTTCCAGGAAATTTCGATAGTCACTGTGTGAGTTTTCCCTTACATGGTTGCTTAAATAGAGAGAAGAAACTTTATTATTTGGTAACAACAAATCTCATATGACTTTTTTTATTGATCTTTTTGAGACAGGGTCTCCCTGTAGCCCCAGCCTTGAACTCACAAAGATCCACCTGCCTCTGCCTCCCAAGTGCTAGGATTAAAGGCATGCACCACCACACCCAGCTAAATCTCATATGACTTTAAATGACTTAAAATCTGGTGTTTGGAGGCACAATTTCTCAGACTTTAAAGGAAATATAATGATTACTTATCTTTTGGTTATACTTTTCTTTTGGGTGTATAAGTCCATACAGTTAACCCAGATTAACCAACTTTTTTTTTCGGTCAAATTGGTATGGGCACTATGTATGGTGGTTATCCATCCAGAAAGGTTGAGTTACACCAATGTAATACTTTTAATTACTGTATAGTATTCTAGATAGGGCTTGGACAAAAGTTCAAGCAGCTTCATATAATACTGACTGGAGGAGGGACTTAACACCATATGTTAAGCAGGGATAACCCGCAAGATCGAATTAAACAATTTCAGGCTTATTTTGAATGTAAGCTGTTCACTACAATTACTTCAAGCAGGAACAATCCCTTTCTTTCTCAGACCCCCTTTCCTGATTTATAGTTTTCCCAGAAAGACAGGAGTTGTAACCCATACCAAGTCCATCCAAACTGTCTCCTCTTGGACTGCATGCAGTTGGTTCAGGAAGATAGAATCTAGCTTTTTGAGCCAAATCATCTGGTTAGGTTAAAGGAAATATCAAAAGCAACTCTTACAAGAAACATAAAGTACATTTTTCAGTAGCCATAGGTAACCCATTATTTGTCTGTGTCATTTAATCCAAACCTGTAACAGGGAGTCAGGTTCAGGTCAGGAGTGGGCTGACAATTAACTCTGTATATTCACAATCCTTTTCAGGCCACTAGTAAACTAGCTTGAGTGTTTATACCAATTTAATTTAATACAGGTATGCTATCATTTTACTGTACCTTGAAATGCCATGTGACATGCATATAAAGGTTGGACAAAAACTGAACACTCTTAAACAAACCTTGACTAGATATACATTTCTATTCTTGAACTAGTTGACTGAGCCTTAGAAATTTAAGCTTATTTATATAGTGTCCTTTTTACCTGTCACAACAAACCTCCTCAGACTTTTATTACTTGCATAGACTTTTTCATCTTTCAGAAATCCTTACTAAAATATCTTAAAATTTTTTTTTACTAAAAATACCTTTTTAACATTTTCCACCTTTTTATATCCTTTTTAATTCCTTGAGACATAGCATTTATAAACAGATTAACCCTTAATTGTGCAGATTTACTAAGTAATTAATATTTATTTTCCATGTAATGAGATGGGACAGTTATCTCAAATACACTATTATAAACTGTGAGATGTTCATACCAGCTTGGGAGCAGGTTTTGAATGACCAGTTTTCTTTGAGTGCTTAGAGGTACTTTACCTAGGCCTGGTAAATGTCCCCACATGTGTAATATGTGGAAATATATTGCACCCTAGAACAGAAATGATCATTCCTTAAAATGAACTTATACTTTAAGGACCAAGGACCATAGTGTAATTTAACAGTTTTAACTCACATGACAATTTACTTGTAAATCAACTTAATATCAAGTAAATCATTAGCATTAGATGCTAGCCTATTCATTTAAACAGCTCCATAAAACAAATATGCTTAACTAGTTTCAAACCCAAAACTTCAGCACCTTGATGAAAACTCTAAATTAGAGATGAAAACTTAAAAATCAGAGTAAAATATGACTCTTAAGTTTATAACAGTCAACATAACAACATTTTATTTTTTTATTTTTTGTTTATTTTTTAAGGGATTCTACCATATAATAGCACAGTTGTTTTCAGATAACATTGACATTACTCAGTTTGCCATACAATTAGGTAATTGGTGCATTTTTTTTGGAATGAGCCAAATTATTAAGCATAAGCAATGAATGTAAGTAACATTCATGTAAAGCCAATTTGCAAGTATCTATGTCCAAATATTGAACAACCCAAGGTTCCCATAGTCCAGTTGGAGAAGCATGTATGCACAAGCATGTTGATCAAATAGGAGTCCAGTCTATATTGCTGTAGTCTCAGGATTCACCCCAATCTCTCCATAGCCCTTACATTCTACCATGCCTCCTCTTCTGCAAGTTGTTCCCTAGGCTTTGGGAAAGGGGCACAAGTAGGTGAGAAGCAAGACAGTCTATTTTCTCTGGAGATGTCATTTTGGACTCTAGTCTGCATAACAATATTTTAAACTTCACAGTTTATACAGTACTGAGGTCGTCTAGCTGTGAGGTAAATTTTCCTAGTTTTAATTTAGATTAAATTGGGTTAGCTATTTGTTTCTGACTCAGAAATTCTACAGTAATGATCTTTATGTTTTTAAAACCATCTGGGTAGATTTTTGTAAACACATGTTTTAACCAAGATGCTGTTCATGAAGTGGCCTGTTTCTCACAGCTACTGACAGGCACCCTACTGGGTCATTAGAGACAAAGGAGGTCACCTTCCCAGATAAGCCTGCTGGAGTCTGGATCCAGAGTCTAGTGTGGGGCCTTTGAGCTGAGCCCCTACTGTATGGCCTGTCACAGCCATTGGTCTCTGATTTGTACAGCTTGACAGGATAGCTCTGTATTGGACAAAAAGCATCACCTAGAAGCCTTGGCTGTGCTAGGATTGAAGGCATGCTAGGATTAAAGGTGTGGCTCACCACACCTGGCTGGGGAACTTCCAGGAGTGGCCAGACCAGCAGGACAGCAGTTCAAACCCAGGGAGGTATGTTCACTTCCTGTGAGGAGGAAGGGGGTGGGGGGAACAGATAGGAAACACAATAAACCCTATTAGCTACCCCAGGAGGGGTAGCTCTCTCACCCTGGAGGCAAGAAACAAGGCTGGCCTAGGCCAGTCTGGAATCAGTTCTCCACCCAAACCAGACCAAGATATACACATACCTTAGTCTCCCGAGTGCTGGGAGAGAGTTTGCAAAGATATATTTATTTTATTTTATTTTATTATTATTTTTTTAATTTTATTTATTTTATGTGTATGAATGTACTCTCTGCATGTAAGTTTGTGCTCCTGTGTCATGCAATGCCGCCGAGGTCAGAAGAGGGTGTCGGATTCCCCTGGAACTGGAGTTCTCCTGGAATTGGAGTTCTCCTGGAATTGGAGTTATGGACGGTTTTCAGCTGCCATGTGGGTGCTGGAGATAGAACCCTGGTCCTCTGCAGGAGCAGTTGGTGCTCTTAACTGCTAGGCCATCTCTCCAGCCCCAAAGATATTTTTTAGAGTACCCAGGTTACATCATTAAAATATTTATATTTCTGATTAGGCGCATCAGAATACGATTTTACTAAGTATGAGGGCTTAAGGCACTTACACCCTCCAAATAGGTTCTTACCCATAAGCTGAACTGAGGTTCCATAGTTTAAAAAGACTCAAATACACATTCAAAACATCAGGATCCTGGGGTGAGAGGGCTGCTCTAACATCTTAAAGTGATCACAACAATTTTATGTAATGCCTTCATCCAATGGAGGCTAAAAGCATGGAGTGAAGTACAGTTTTCATGAATTTGATTCACCTAGTTCTCTGAGACCAACTCTTCCTCAACACAAACACACAGCACACAGGAGGGACTGCCATCCAGATCAGCAAGGAGGGCATAGACCAGGAGAGGTCCCTTTTCCTCCCATGAGGAAGAAGGAAGGGAGGGAAACAGGCTCAAAAATTCTTGCAGAAACATAACAGAGCCCAAAAGCTGTTCTAAGCTTCTTTCCCTCACCCCTTGGAGGCAAGAGCCTATAATGCACCCCTGGAAGTTTTGCAGCACCCCAACTGATCCAGCTGCCAGACCCCAAAATTGGTCTCTAGCAGAGACGGAAAGATTGCCAGGTGGGCACTCCAGAGAGCTCTGGAATTCCCCAAGCTCTAAAGACCTCCTCCCAAGTCAGACCAGGATTCCTGACTAACTGCTGATGAAAATTTTACTAGCTAGTAAGAGAAGGATTATCTTTGATGCTTTGAGATAGGCCTAGCAGCTGGGTGGAAACTTGCAAAAGCAGACTGAATGGGCTGACCTTGAGCTCACAAAGAACTGCTTGCCTCAGCTTCCCAAGGACTGGGATTAAAGGTGTTTGCCACCACACCCAGTCCAAGAATTCATTCCCAGTCCCAAAGGCTAGTTAATGTTAAATCAGAGATACATCCACCCAGAGAATCTGGCTTGCAGAGGTCTCAAAAAAAGTAGATAATTCCAAAGCAGGAAAGTTACCTCATACAATCCCTTTTGAAAGCAGACACTAACCAAAATGTCATCTTAGAAAATAGGATCCTTAAAAAGTCAACTCAATGCTGGGCGTGGTGGTGCATGCCTTTAATCCTAGCCCTCTGGAGGCAGAGGCAGGTGGATCTCTGTGAGTTCAAGGCCAGCCTGGTCTACAGAGTGAGCTCCAGGTCAGCTGGGACTTAAAGTGAGACTCTGTCTCAAAAATACCAAAAAAGTCAACTCAGAGGCTAATTCCTATAAAAATTACCACCTATTGTGAAGCATTTGATAGACTCAGAGACAATAAATTTAGAGATCTTGACAGTATCCAAATTTTAAGCCTTTAAATGCATTTTTAAATATCAATTTTTAAAGTTTGCACATGCATATCTAGTCTGGCATGCCAAAATGAAGGATTCTGTGCACATAAATGATTGAAACTTGAAGTGGCCACTTTGTTTGACAGAACCAACATGAGACAATTATAATGACTGAATTACAAACACATACAAAAATTTAGATGCATGCTTAGACACACAGAAAGGTTACAATAAACATAAGACACAGTCAGATGAAGAGAGAAAACACTGCGCATACAGAGCCAATGCCCTGTTGGTCCCAGAACCAAAAATCCGGACCCCTTGCCCAGATTCCAAATCACTGAGGCGAACCCCATGTTCTCACTATACTACCAGACGAGAGTTAGGGCATCCCCCATCTCTACCCTCTAGGAGCAATACTACATCCAGTTTCTCCTGAGTGCCCCAGACCAGAAACTTGAGTTTAACTAAAACCAAAGTGAAAGTAAAAAGAAAAAAAAAGAATTGAGCTCTTTCTTACACAAAAGACATGGCTGGGTGAATATGTCTCTAGTCTCTCCGGTGGGAGAGAGCTTCCTGGGCCCCCCTCCAAGGGTATATGGGTGTTGGGGGGGGTGATTGAGTATCCCTAGAAGGGGCAGCAAAAGGGAGTTTGGCGGGGTTGGGATGGGAGGAACCTTCCTCGTCCTGGTGAAAGTCGGGGACACAGGGCAGGGCAAACTTCTCGTTGTTCTTGTGGCAGGCCAAATTATGCTCATGCAGCACATCCTCCACCGAGGAGTCCTTAAGGCTTGCAATTATGGCAAGGAGAGGCAATGCAAATGGCCTCCTCCCCCCAAATGGATCCAAGTCCCGTGATTTCACTTTAAGGACATGGGTCTGGAGGAGAGCCTTTAGGGCAGCTGTCCATGGCTCCCCAAATGTGGAGAAGAATATTATCCATGAGGGCAGAAAATGGTAAAGGAGGAGAGGGGTCTGTGGGGGGGGTGGGGGTGGGGGCTGATTTTTCACCCTAGCGCATGGCCGAAAGAACAAAGAACACAAAAGGAGGCCTACTCACTGATCAAGGAAGGGGGTGCCTTGCCAGCACCAGGGGATTGGAAACCGCGTTGGGTGCCAGATGTAGTCAATCCCCCAGGCCTGCTGGGGAATTTCGTGGTCTGACTGTGAACAGAAGGGGGTGAGAGGCACAGAGTCAAGACACAGACCCTGGGAATCGGGTGAACGCAGGCAGAGGGTGAGCTGCCAGGGACTTGTTTATGGGGGGGCAAGGTTAGGGTTTATGTACTGTTTGCATTCTGCTCTCCTCTTAGTGCAGTCGTCATCGTGCCGCCTTGTGATTGGCCCAGGTCTGCAACTCAGTTGCTCGTATGGTCTTGCCTACCTAGGGCAGGTTATTGTTGATGAGGGACAAGCTCTGCGCAGGCACACTGTGTAATTCTCAGCATACTGGCTACTACAACTGACAAGCCTCTTTTTCAGTCGACTGAGCTACAGTAGTCTAGTTAAAAGCAAGACTGTACCTTGTAGCTTGAAGCTGTGACCTGTGGACTGTCTCTTCTTTGTTTAAATTAATCAATTCAACGTTACAGGAAGGAAACCTGAATCGTGCCAGCAAAACCAGTTAAAAGTCCTATAGACCCAAAAGCATAGCTCTCATCTCAAAGAGGATAAGAGATGGTTTTCTGGAGCCAAATATGAGTGACCTTGGACTGGGAACAGAGTCAAGTTACCCCAAATTCTATGTTCCCAATGTGGTAATAGTTTCATGATATTTTTTTAAGGTTTAAGAGAAATTTTATTGATTCAAGAATTTCAGACAATGAACCTTATTGTATTCAAACCTCCTCCCTGATTTCCCATAAGCAGGTAAAATCTATTTCATGCAGGCCAAGATGGCTCAGGCCACTGACAGGATTGCAGGATCTTAGTGCACCATAGTTGAGGATAGTGGGCATGTGTGTCTGTGTTTGGGCACAGAAGTGATCTATGGTTAAGACCCAGGTGCACAGGGTAGGGCACCCACTTCCACATTAGAATGCCAATGAAATTCAGCCAGAAAGTCTACCTCATATCATAGCAACCTAGGACACTGAGTTGCAGATTTCAGAGGTGACAGGTAGATAACTACAACACTAACTGACCCTCAAGGCCCAGCATGGCTTCAGTCAGTTACATGGGCACCTCAGCACCAAGCCAGCATCACTTAGCATCACTCAGCCTGATCCGTAGGATCTGGAATAGCTGGTCACACCCCAGCCTCAGCACCCACCAAGCCCTTCTTCCTCCTGGGAGAGGCACGGTGTAGAAAGACAGAGTTGGTTGTGCTGTCCCTGGTTACACATGCTCTGGGTCCTGCATACCAAGAGTGCAGAGGGCTCATCCCCAGAAGCCCCATCCACCTTACATTGCACATCTGAACTCAGTGCCAGAGAAGTTATTTCTCTTTACAGTTTTGGTAATCTAGACTTTTTACACTTGGGTGTGCCAAACTCGGTCTACTCCCTTTTCTTCATACATGGTTTTTGGTCAGAACCTGCTTGGGTTTCTTGGATGGGATTTTCACTCTTGTGATTTTCTTACAAACTTCTTAGGAATATTCTCTTATAAACTGTTTAGGAATGTTTCTCTCGGTGGTCACAAGTGCTTGGTTTTATTCAAGGTTAGTTGATTGCAGCCCTTGCATACAAGGGGTATGTACCCCTTGGTTAAGGTTTGGGTGTTTCTCATCCTCAGTACAATAACCCCACTGTGAACCAAGGCATTATCCAACAGGCTAACTCACCACAGAGTTTTTACTGTGGGTAAAGCAGAAGATAGGTCCTCACAGCAGGTAGCAATTAGCTCACAGGCCTCCAATCCGAGATTCTCTGAGTGGCCACTGGGAGGTTTCACAGTGTCACATGACAGCATTACGCCAGTGGCCACTAGTGTTTTTTTTTAGATCTGTAGCTTTCCCAGATTCCTAATATTGCTGAGGACTGCAATCAGGTCTTGACAGCTACTGGGTGATAGTTATAGTCTGGTGATCCTGGGTGCCACCAGGGTGCATGGGTGGGCAGTCTGGCTCAGCTCTGCCCTGCCACTGTGTGTGGGTGGTCATGTACCCTCCACCTTGCCTGGGTACATCTTTTCCATCTTGTCTCTACAGTTATCCCTCTTACCTGCTGAGTCCTGAGTTCAGAATCAATATAGAGGTATGGATATTCTTAATAAGAGGAAGAGGCTCTGAGTCATGATTATAGGTCCTTGTGCTGAGAGCTGCTCTCCCCACCATTGCTCCAGTGTGCTGCCCTTTTGGCCCTCCAGTTATTTTCTTTCTTACTTGTCAGATTCTGGGTTCAGAATTTTGAGATCAACATAGAAGCTTTTATAGTCAGGCAAATATTCATTTTGTGTGATAATGTTCCTCTCATGGTCCATTCAGTTCCTTGAGAGACAGTGTGACCTGGGCTCTGAGGCCAGGTTAGGCCTCATTCTGCTATCATCCTTTTTCCCCTCATGAAGTACTTATAGTTACAGAACAAAGGAAACCATAAATCAAGACACTTTTCAAATACATTGGTGGAAACATTAAGTAGGTGGTTATGTTATAGTGTTGGGAGAAAAGAACAAACAGACTCCAAGACAGGAGACTACAAATTCAAGATAATCAGCTGGCTCCTCCTGGACTTGTTTTTCTGGGCCAGGGTTTGACCACTAAGGTGGAGTCACCAAAACAAAATGGAGTTACCTAAACTAGGCACACCATCACAGTTACATCTGTACAGAAATCTCAGTTATAGGCTTCAGACGCTGTCTGATGACACTCAGCCTTTTGGTTGGTGGAAGTTGGTGGCCTGCTAAGTTAACACATTCCAAAGGTTTATATTTGTTAGTTACAGTATGTTGAGTCAGAAACAAGGGTGGACAAGGAGTGGCTATTTAGGGGGCTAAAGACAAGTCGTAATTAGGTTTTGGACCTGTTAGGACTAGAAGTGGAAGGAGTCACAGGTAGAAAAGAAAGCAACCAACATTGACAATCCAGATTGACTGTTATTATGGGGGATCATGGGTGGCTAGCTGATTTGTGGGAGTTGTGGAAGCCTCACCACTCATGCAGACAGGGGTTTATGTTCCTATATGGAGATAGAGTTATGGGTTGGGTAGGCATAAAGGGCTTAGGCAGGACTTGTTTGTAGAACAGGAAAATGGCCTGGGGTGGTTTGTTTCCAGGCTGTATCTTCAAAAAGGACCTAAGAGTGATCTGACAAGGCCCATAGTCAGCAGGAGTGGCAGTTTATGACAAATCAGGGTTTGTTTTTCACAATCTCCCTTTAAGACCTGCTCCATTCTTTTTTTTTTAATTTAGTACATATTTTATTATATAAATATACCATAATTCATTTGATTGTTTCTTTATGAAAAGGCATTTAGGTTTTTTCCAACTTTTTTATGTTTAGGATTCACATTTTCCTCCATTAATTTTGTATTACTCTAAAATATGGATACATACTCTCCACCCATATACAGTAATTACAGAGTCTGAAAGTAATTGGTGGGTGGATTCTAGAGCCTGTTGAGAGATTCACATTGTAACAACATAGTTGCTTTCAGATAAACAGAAATATAATAATAATGTCATTCAGCTTGCTTTTTTCTGGGGGATTTGGTGTTAGCATCCACAAATGAGGAAAACCACTTTCCATTTGTCTTTCCGGGACTGTGTTACTTCACTCAGCATAATGGCTTTGAGCTCTATCCATGTTCTAGTTTCTCTTCCATTGCTGTGACAAAACACTCTGACTGACACCAACTTGGGGAGGAAAGAGTTTATTCAGCTCACATCTCCTGGGTCACAGTTCATCATTCAAGGAGCCCAAGGCAGGAACTCAGGGCAGGAACCTGGAGGCAGGAGCTGAAGCATAGGCCATGGAGGAATGCTGTTTACTGGCTTGTTCCCCTGGCCCATTCCCAGCCTGCCCTCTTATATAATACACAACAACCAGCCCAGGGTGACACTGCCCATAGTGGGCTGGGCCCTCCCACATTACTCTACAATCAAGACAATACTCCACAGGCCAGTCCAATGGAGCCAATTCCCCAATTGAGGCTCCCTCAACCTAGGTGTGTCAAGTTGACACTAAAGCTATCCAGCACAACTGACCCCTTGTCAACTTGACACACAAAACACATCACTATTAAACCACCACCTTTCCAGTTCTTATCCCCAATCTGCCTCTTAAAAGCTAGTAAAATTTCCATCAGCAGTTAGTCAGGAATCCTGGTCTGTCTTGGGAGGAGGTCTTTAGAGCTTGGGGAATTTCTGAGCACTCTGTAGTGCACACGTGGCAACCCTTCCGTCTTTGCTAGAGACCAATTTTTCGGTCTGGTACCTGGATCAGTGGGGTACTGCATGGCTTCCAAGAATGCATTATAGGCTCTTGCCTCCAACGAGCAAGGGAGAGCAGTCTGGAACAGCTTTTTGGGCTCTGTTACATTTCTGCAAGAATTTTTGAGCCTGTTTCCCCCCCTCCCTTCCTCCTCTTGGGAGGAAAAGGGACCTCTCTGGGTCTGCACCCTCCTTGCTGATCTGGCTGGCAGACTGTGTATTTGTGTTGAGGAAGGGTTATTCAAGGTAATAAAAGGATATAAAAGGAGAAAATGTTAAAAATGTATTGTTAGTAAGAGTTTACGTGAATATGATGAAAAAGTATGCAAGCGATAAAAGTCTGAGGTTTGTTGTGACAGGTAAAAAGGACAGTATATAAATAAGCTTAAATTTGTAAGGTTCAGTCAACTAATTTAAAAATCAAAATGTATATCTAGTCAAGGTTTGTTTAAGAGTGTTCAGTTTTTGTCCAACCTTTATATGCATATCACATGGCACCTTGAGGTTTAGTAAAAATGATAAAATACCTGTATTAAGTTAAATTGGTATAAATACTCAAGCTGGGTTATTAGTGGCCTGAATAGGATTGTGAATATACAGAGTTGTTAATTTTCAGTCCTCTCCTAGCTTGAACATGACTCCCTGCTACAGGTTTGGATTAAATAGGCACAGGTAAATGGTGGGTTACCTATGCTACTGAAAAATGTACTTTATGTTTCTTGCAAGATTTGCTATTTGATATTTCCTTTAACCTAACCAGATAATTTGGCTCAAAAGGCTAGATTCTTTCTTCCTGAACCAGCTGCATGCAGTCCAGAAGAATACAGTCTGGATGGGCTTGGTAATCCTTATCAGTTTATTTCCTGTCTTCTGGTATGTGTTACAACTCTTGTCTTTCTGTGAAAACTATAAATCAGGATAAAGAGTCTGAAAAAGAAAAGGATTGTCCCCATTTGTAGTAACTGTAGTGAACAGTTTCACATTTAAAATAAGCCTGAAATTGTTTAATTCAATCTTGTGGGTTATGCCTGCTTAACGTGTGGTGTTAAGTCCCTTCTCCAGTCAGTATTATACAAAGCTGCTTGAACTTTTGTCTAAGCCTTATCTAGAATATTATACAGTAATTAAAGGTGTTAGCCTGGTGTAACTTGGCCTTTCTGGGTGGATAACTACCATACTTAAATGCCCATACCAATTCGGCTGAGGGACCTAAGGAATGATCTTGTTCCTTGCCCTCTGAGGTCAACCAGTCCGGGGAACTATGTCTGGGGGCATCTCTTGAAATGTCTTGCAATTGTGAGTCACCAGTCCTCCTAGGCAGGGAGGTCTTGGAGACCTACTAACGGGACTCTAGCCAGTGTCCAGTCTGTAAAGAGGAAAGTCTTCAAAAAGGGAAGCCTGGTCTAGCAAGACCTGATTTTGTCCTCGTGTGGATGGAACCAGTGACTGAAAAGCCGAGAGGAGCCAGAGGCCTCTCCCCCCAAATGTCTGAGTGGCCCCTGAGGACAAGATCCTCACTGACCTTGAGAAAACAAAAGTTGGTTAATCTGGGCTAACTGTATGGACTTAGACACCCAAGAGGAAGAGTATAACCAAAAGATAAGTAATAATTATACTTCCTTTAAAGTCTGAAAGACTGTACCTCCAAACACTATATTTTAAGTCATTTAAAGTCATATGAGATCTGTTGTTACCAAATAATAAAGTTTCCTCTTTCTCTTTAAGCAACCACCTAAGGAAAACTCACACCTTGACTACTGAAACTTGCTGGAAAGCAGATCCTGAGTCCAGACACCATAGCCAAATGAACAAAAGGAGAAGCTCAATGGATGCTTCAGAACCCCTCATTGAGAAATTCTAAAGGACTTTTAAGTTGGACATTTAACTCACCCTGTTCTTTTCCTGGTTCCCTGTCTAAAAATGTACCTAGCTACTCTCACCTTCACAGGCACTGGCTAAGGATTTTGTTCTCTATCCTTTTGGGGTCTTTCAGATAGATCCACTGAGCAGGTACCCCAGTTGCCACCTCCTATGCCCCTTTTCAGCATGGAAGAAGTCAGAGCGGTCAGCACCCCAATTCCCTCTTGGCAATTAGGGTAACCTCCTCAGAGGGTAATGTGATAAGAGTAGGAGCTAAAAATTGGCTAGGCAGTTTAGGGTCAAGACCCCTGAAAGGAGCCAGTTTCTCAGGTGAGAGCTGAAGACTTCCTAGATCTGCCAGTAAACTTATTCTTCTGGTTGCTCTGACTTGTGGACCATGCATCCTTAACTCACTTGTCAGATTTATTAACCAGTGGGTAAAATCCATTAAAATCATGGTACTTAGGACCAGGTATGCCCCGTATATGGCCCCCCTGAGGAAGAAGATTATGGAGTCTAAGATTAGCCTCCCAGTATACAACTCGAGGGGGGAATGTAAGAGAGGCCCACACTGACTGCGTTTTGAGTATAGCCACCATTTTAAGCAATTACTGGAACCTGCCCAATTCAGGGAAAAGGTTGATTGCTCAAAGACAGTTGCTCAAGGCCTCAAGAACAGCTAACTTAAACTTGTTAAAGATAACTGTTGGTATGTGAGGGCAGATGGACTGACCCAACATTTCCTCATTCCAGTTGCAGGATTGTGTCTAAAGATAACTGTTGGTATGTGGGGTGCTGTTGGGCTGACCTAACCATGAGCTGTAAGCCTGTTATTATCCAATAAGGCTAGAAGTTACCCAAACCCTGCTAAAATTCCCCTAGATCCCGTGTATAAGGCCTGTGAGCCAAGTTATTGGGGTCAGAGCCTTTTCCCTCCCACCCCAGCATGCTGGTTTACTTTTTCCCCTGAAATAAAGTCTTGGTTTTCCAACCTTTGGCATGTCTGGTGTGGATTCTCAAACCCTAACAGTAGGAGGGTCCAGCCCACTATGGGCAGTGCAACCCTGGGAAGGTGGTTCTGTATTGTTATAAGAAAGCAGGCTGAGCATGGGCCAGGGGAGCAAGCCAGTAAGCAGCACTCCTCCATGGCCTGTGCTTCAGCTTCCTGACTCCAGGTTCTTGCCCTGAGTTTCTACCTTGGGCTCCCTCAGTGATGAACTGTGGCCCAGAGGAAGATGTAAGATGAATAAGCCCTTTCCTCCCCAAGTTGTTATTGGTCACTGTTTTGTCACAGCAATGGAGAAGCAAACTAGAACAAAAGCCATGCTATGCTGTTTTGAGTTAAGGCCCCTTGGAGGTCAGCCACATGGTGGAAAAGCAGCTACATGGCAGGAAGGGGAGCTTTAGAGAAAGAGCAAAAGGCCCTGAGTGTTGCCGGGTGTGGTGGCGCACACCTTTAATCCTAGCACTTGGGAGGCAGAGGCAGGTGGATTTTTGTGAGTTCAAGGCCAGCCTGGTCTACAGAATGAGTTCCAGGACCTGGGCTACAGGAGGCCCTGTCTCAAAAAAAAAAAAAAAAAAAAAAAAAAAAAAAAACCACACACACACACAAAAACAACAACAAAAAAAGGCCCTCAGTGTTAGAAAATGTGAGATCAGAACTGTCCAGGGCTCTCGGGTTTCAACACCAAATGGTAGAAAATGTTAGATCAGGGTTGGCCAGGGTGACAGGAAAATGAAAGATGAGACAGAACTCAACAGCAGATTATTAAGAGAAATGAGGGACCACAGTTTCTCCATGGGATGTAAACTGAGGCACTGATGCTCAATTGGTCTCAGTCTTTATGGGGCTTAGGAGGAATGACCAGGTGTTTTTCTGGAGTTGTGTCTTTTTACGGTTTGAGGAAATAAGCACTGGCGTTATGGTTTCGGGGTTTGGGACAATGAGTGCTGGCATATGTTTTCCCAGAGAGCTCAGTCCCTGGGTTAGGGGTTGGGGTTTCACACAGTTTCCTGGCCAAAGGCTTCTCGGGTTAACTGGAGCTTTCCAAGCTGAAAAAGCACACTTAGGCTCTGGTCTACATCCAAAGGGAAGAGACAGAAGAGAAGTGAAAGGGAAAACTGGGCAGACTAAACAGAACCTCATGGATGCTTTGGATCATCTGCACAAAGGCAGGGATTTTGGGAAAGAAAAGGACATTGTTTCATTAAAGGGATAATTATTCCTCTGTCTCTTTAGCATGGCTTAAGCTTGGTCCATTCTCCTGAGGAGTAGTACCTTGTCCAGTCAATTGACTGAGTGGACCAACTGCATTGACACTGACTTTTTAATGTTTTGAGTAGCTTAGAATGTTAGATCTTCCCTGCAGGCTGTGATCAAGGCTATTGGCAAAAGAAAAACCCCAACTAAAAGCAACTTATGGAGCCAGGCATGGTGGCACACACGTTTAGTCCCAGCACTCAGGAGGCAGAGGCAGGTGGATTTATGTGAGTTCAAAACCAGCCTGGTCTACATAGTGAGTTCCAGACAGCTGGGGCTACAGGGAGACCCTGTCTCAAAAAAAAAAAAAAAAAAAAAAAAAAAAAGGGAGACTTATGGGAGAAAGGGTTTGTCTTGGCTTACAGTTCCAGATGGATAAAGTCTATCATAGCCGGGACACAAGGCAAGAACCAGAGATGATGTGCAGGAGCAGGAAGCTGGCTGATCACCTTTCATCCACGCACAGGAAAGAGAGCCAAAATAAAACAGGAAGTGGGACCAGGTTACAAAACCTCAAAGCCCATCCCCTCAAGGATGTACTTCCTGTACATTAAGGCTCCACCCATTAATGGTTCCATAACCTTCCCAAACAGCAAGAGTGCCCCTTTCTACTCCCTCAGTTTTCAATAGTCACTGGTCACTTTCAATCTTCCCTCTTCTATGGATAAAACTCATTTCTGTGCTGGGCATGATGGGGCAGAGGCAGGTGGATCTCTGTGACTTCAAGGCCAGTTTGATCTACATAATGAGTTTCAGGACAGCTGGGGATACAGGGAGACCCTGTCTCAAAAAGACCCCCCCCCCCAAAAAGACTTCATTTCCTCCAGAACTCACAACTCTTCTTCTCTGGCCCCAATGAAAGACTGGGATTTAGTTGTTCCCTCCTTATTCTGGGATAGCTTGGCTTTTATTCCTTTGTATATTTATTATTTATTTACACTGTCCTGGTGAAGGAACCCAGGGCATTGCAAATGGTAGGCAGGAGCTCTAATATTGAGCTATCTTCCACCATCCTATTTTGTTTACTAATTGAACACATATTCCTTGGGCTCCTCTGGGAAACATACTATCAATCATAAACCTACAGTATACATTCCAAGGAGTTCACAGTGTCCTTGGAGCAGCAGATCAGATTTTTGAGGACTCTCTCTGCAAAGTGTTACCTGAAGAAGGTACCTGGGAGCCCATGGGGTTCCTAGGCAGGTTTCTGGTTGCGACACCTTTGCTTAGGGAAAGATGGTTGACTTTCTCAAAAATGTCCACAGAGGACAAAAACAAAAACAAAAACAAAAACAAAAAACCCCAAACAAAACTATCCACTTGATAAAGCAGCACCTGCTCCAAAGGATTTAGAGCTCAGGGAGGATCTCTGAGGATGCTGACTCATCTGCCTGGCAAATATGGAGAAGGAGGCATCACCGTGCTGTGTCAGCCCACCCCTAGTAAATCCTCCAAATCTGTGCTTCTGTTCTTTCCCCAGTAGTCCTTAGAGTCAATCTCATCCTTTTCAATATTGGAAACCACTAGGGGGAAATAATCTGCTGTGATAACTATTTTACGAAAGACTGAGTGACTATGAAGTGTAAGAACATAATGTCAGAATCTGGCTGTTGCTCAGGCTGGGGGACCCACAGAGGCCCTTCCCCTCTCACAGGCACCTACTGAGACACTGTGAATCTCTAGCCTATGGACTTACAGGTACCAGCACCAGGATTTCTCACCTGAGGAAGGGAGTTTACATCAAGGTGGGTACTGGTAGACACACATCCTGCTCCCCAACCCCTTCCCTGCCTCATGCCTGGGAATCAGAACCCTGCCTGAGGGCTTGTTCTATAAAACTACCCCATCCTCAAAAAGCTATCAAGAAGAAGCCCCACAAACCTCTACCACATGGGCTTGATTCCTCTTTGGAAACCTTGCCCTGTTGTCTCTCTTTGTTGCTAAGGCCTGAAATCTCCTTAGAGCCCTACAATGCTGTCTGCATGTCTGTCTGTGCATGGCATTGGCATTAATAATTCTTCTACTAAACTTACCTCTAACAATCCATCTCCCTCTTAAAACTCCACATCTGAGACCTATCATTAAGTATTACATGTAATTTAAACATCAATTGATAATTCATCTTTTGTATGAGAATTTACTTTGTTTTTTGGGGGGGTTCTTTTTGAGACAAGTTCTCCTTGTAGCCCAGCTGTCCTGGAACTTACTCCGTAGACCAGGCAGGCCTTGAACTCACAAAGATCTACCTGCCTCTGCCTCCTGAGTGCTAGGATTAAAGGTGTGCACCACCACACCCGGCAGAGAATTTACTTTCTTACTGTAGATATTATTTAACAATCCAAAAAAGATGAACATCTAATGACCAGAATGATGTGTGAAACAGTTTTGGACAAAGGAAAGTTCACTTACCTTCAGAATCTGATCAGTGGGGTGCAGCCTGGTATATCTCTTTTCAAAAATAATTCATATTTGCTCATGACTTAGCTGGTACCAGGCATGGTGCTAAGGACTTTATATAGATAAATATATTCAGCCATCACAATAGACATTAGATATAAACATACTGACTACATAACAGAGTAGAGGGCAGAGGACTCAAATACACTGCTCGTGGTCATTGTGATACAGGAGAGAAAAACAAGGCAAGTCATGGGACCATTAGAAGGAAAAGGTAGCCCTCACCCAGGAGTCTGATTGGAACCTCTCAATAGCAGGGAAACAAGCCAGCACAGGTAACAACTGCCCGAGGCTGGCCTTCCTTTCCTGCTATGAACCCACGATTTTCTAAGAATTTCAAATGAGAGTCCATTTACAGTGAGATCTGTGCCCTAAGCCTCTCATGGACCCCTATTGGCTCCTGGTTTTTCTTCATCAGATTATAATCCCGTCCAAGGCACCTCTGGAGAAAATTTACAATTTCTATTCTGCAAAGCAAAAGGAAAACAAATGTTTCTTATCAACCTTTTGAGCTATAACTTGAGAACCATTAAAATGATTATGTACATGACTAATGCTAAAGACTAATAATTCAACTCTCTGTTTTGAGGAACCAGTTTCCACACTTGGGTATTTCTTACATTCTGAGGACTGCTTTTTCTCCTAATACTCATGCTTAAAGTCTATATTAAAGTATCATTTATTATTATTATTATTATTATTGGTATTTTCTTTTGAGATATGGTCTCACTTTAGTCCCAGCTGGCCTGGAGCTTGCTCTATAGACCAGACTGGCCTTGAACTCACAGAGATCTGCCTGCCTCTGCCTCTTGAGTGCTGGGATTAAAGGCGTGTGCCACCATGCCCAGCTTGTTTCATTATTTTTATTTTATTTTATGTGTATGAGTGTATTGCTTGCATGTGCATGCAATTCCCCAGGGAGGTCAGAAGAAGGCATCAGATGCCCTGGATCTGGAGTTACAGGTGGTTGTTCGCTGCCATGTGGGTTGGGTTCATGCTGGGAACCAAACCTGGGTTCTCTACAAGAGCAGACAGAGTTCTTAACTACTGAGTCATCTTTCCAGCCCCTATTAAAATATCTTTAATAAAATCTCTAACCCTACTGGTAAGTTCTGAAATTCTATTTTGCATAAAAGCCATGAGTATAAGTTGGACCTGAGTCAAAGTCCCTCCAAGATTAGGAGAACTCTTAGGCTTCCAAAGGTGGTAACATGGAGCTGTGTCTCTGTCCCTTCACCACAGGCAGTAGAGGGGAAAAAAGTATATGTGCCTCTTTGTGTTTATTTTTACTATGCAGAATTAGCAGTATCGTGTCTGATGTTGGCAACATTGGAGGTTCATGAATTCACGTGAATAGTAATTGATCTCAACTTCCTGAGATATGCACTGATATCGCTAGAATCCTCTGGGAACAGTGGATGTTGGAGATGTCTCTACTACCTTCAGTCAGTTAGATGTGGGTCCAGACTGTCTTACCAGCTCTAGATTACATGGCAGTCCTTAATGCAAGGGGTGGTGTGGCTACATCGCATACTCTAGCTACTGGTTTGGGTCAGCTCACATCTCTCCACCACCTCCTCACCCAGTAAAATATTTCTCAGTTCCCATGTGTTAAGTGTCTCTGGTGGCATAGACCATAAAGAGCTTCATGCCACTTCTCAGAACCCTGGGGACATGACAAGGGAAGCTTCTCCCATATTGGCCCATGTCCTAAAACTCTGGTTGCTAGTTTGGATTCTTGGCTGAACATAACCAGCACCAGGCAACTCTTTACAAAGGGGCTTTGAGGTCAGTTGACCTCATAGACTAGAAAGTGGCCAGAGGCTAGGTGGATGGAGCTGGGATCTAGACAGAGCATGGGGATGCTTTTATGATTACCCTCACCCCTTTGGCTATATTTCTCCCCTTTATTGTCATTATTTTTGTTTATTCGCTACTCTGTAATCTTAACCACCCACGGGTCTACAAATTCCCGTGTCGTTTGCTCTGCTGCAGGAGGGAATCCTACTTGGCCAGTGGCGGGACAGCGTGAGGAAAGAATCCTAGCATTTCTATAAATGTGTTCTTCAGAGACTTCTCCTTCTTCTGCTGGGTTTTCTAACATAATGGGAGCTGTTCTTGCCCGTATTTAGATAAGCAGGGATCAGATCTTTTCATAAAACTTGTTAATTTCAAGGGACTTTTAAAGTTAGCCATGATTCACATTCTCAGAAACGAGAAAATCTGTGTCTTTTGAGATAAAAGCAGTTTTGCATTTCGTTCCTTTTCTCTTTAACTTCTGTCTTGTTTACCTTTTCCTCTGGGTACCTCTTTTAGCTGCTCTGCTTACCTTTTCTCTCTTCAGGTATCAGAACACCATTATTTTTTCTCCAGGTTTCATATAGCACTTTATTGACACAGCAACTGCTTAGGTGACTTTAAAAGAATATTAGCTGTAGTTGGTCAGTTGTGAGCACTTTAAGAAAATAAATTAAAAATTTAATTTTTTTTTATTTTTAACTTTCCAGATTGTGATTTTGTCTCTAGACATTCCATTAGGGGTTTTCCATTCTGTAAGACAAGGAGAAGGCACCCTGGAGCTGTAGAAGCATAAAGGTATAGATATAATTGTTAAGCTTATTTATTTTTATTTTATTTTATAAGTGTTTTGCCTCCATGTGTATAAGTTCACCTGTTTTGTACAGTGCCTGGAGGACAGAATAGGGTGTTGGATCTCCTGGAACTGGAATTATGGACTATTGTTAGCTGCCATGTGGGTGGTGGGAACTGAACTTGAGTCCTCTGCAAGAGCAGCAGGTGCTATTAACCACTAAGCCATTTCTCCAGCCCTGATACAGATCTCTATATCTATCTATCTATCTATCTATCTATCTATCTATCTATCTATCTATCTATCTATCTATCTATCATCTATATCTATCTATCTATCTATCTATCTATCTATCTATCTATCATCTATATCTATCTATCTATCTATCTATCTATCTATCTATCTATCTATCTATCTCGATCCAAAGAATCATACTCCTCAGATATTGGACACCATTTTCTCATTAATGATTTTCTTTTTAACAAGGGAACAGCTTCCAGGGTATAGGGGATCATAGATTTGGTTCAATTTCCACAAACACTGCACATATATATTCTGCAGTTGAGAGACAGGACCATTATTTCTCAGTCTGCAGATCAGGGTTTGGTCAGCCCTGTCTTTCTGTCTCTTTAGGAACCACTGAGAAGGAACCTCCCACTGTGATTCTGCTCACTCCAAGAGCTGTGAGAGTTCCTGTAACTGAATCCTGGATTCATCACTCTTGAGTTGAACTTTGGAGGTCAGAGGAAGAAAGATACCAAGAAGTTGGATGTGTATAGATGCTCTGGTGAGCCTCTAGAGACACTGCCGTTCCTCCTCCAGAGGGGAAACAGGGAAGTCTTCTAGGGGGCTCTGGGTTGGACATTTTAAAAAATCTTTTGTTCTGGCTTCTAATTTTCAGCCTGGGAATTGGAATACTAATCTTTGTATGAACTCATGACAACATCTGATCAAAGGGTTGTAATTTCACTTCTCTAGAGGCTTCTCTTGACTTCCCTTCCCACCTTCTATCCAGGTATCAATCAAATTCTTCCTTTCTTCACCTCACTTCAAATTGCAATACAAATTTGCTTTTGAGGTTCCTTAAATAGGATCACTGGAGGGGTACCCCAACTGCTGACAACCCAAACCAGCTGTTACAGAGACTTTAATAAATAGTATAAATCCCACTACATATGTAAGTCAGCTCAATGGCCCCTTTGTCATCGTCCACTGTCAGGACCTGAATGCTTTCTGCCACAATAGCCGTTTGGGGCATTTCCCATGCTCACTCCAGAGAGTGCCTCATGTGATTCAGTTGTCTCTGCTGGTCTTCAATACTAGACTCTGTGCATCCCATCTGAATTCATTTCACAGAGATCACAATGACCAGCTGAAGAGAGGTTACAATGACAGCCCAATTAACAGAATTCCCAGGGGCCAATCCTAAGCTTTGGGGAATTTTCCATCTCACAAAGCCAGGTTATTTTCTTTCAAAAAGGAGGGTATTTAAGGCTCTAAGAGCACTGTCATTGTAGACACAAGCAAAACAGCTCTTACCTCAAAGGGGATGAAACTATTTATTCTAGAGCCAAATATGAGTGGTTATGACCTGGGGATTCAGATTTGGGTTCTCCCAAATCTGTATTCCAACGTGGTAATGGTTTTATGAGGCTTTAATACAGAGTCATAAATCAAGACACATTCCAAATCATTGGTGGCAAGTTATAGAAAACAGGGAAAGCTCTGCTCCAGGCCTGAGATACTATCTGATGACATCTTTTGTGGTTGGGAGCTAGGCATCTGTTCATGCAATCCTGAAGATGTCATCAAGATGTTAGGGCACTTTTACTGGTTTTATAAGAGATTCCAACTGTAAATTGGAGACAACTATTATAGAGGTAATCTCTTATAAAACTGGTAAAACTGCCTTCTTTAATTGACTAATAGACATAAGAACTGTGAAAAGGATTATTCTCTGTTCAGAACCAAATATAATACTAAAGTCCTTAAACTATGCACTTAAGCAAAATATATCAATACAGGAGCTCTGACATCAGTAATGGATTATTCTACCAGGGAGATGTTGGCCAGGGGATCCAAGACCCCACAAAACGTAAAGGCTCCTTGCCTCTAAACTGGGATACCTGCAAGAAGAGAGGCGATAAGGCCCTGCTGCCGAAGACTTGACATTAACATGGGAAAGATGTATTGAGATCACACATGCAAGTGTACAGATGGCCTCTGGAACACCAGAGAGTGTTACCAAAGGCCACTAAACCAATAAAGCAAACACGGGTCTCCTTGAGTCAAGCAAGACTCCACCGTCAGCACCAGCTACACCCCACCTGCCTGGAAATACTGTGCAGCAGAGGCAGCCATATGCCTGTATATCCCAAATCTAATTGGCTATTGGCTCTCTCCTTGGAGGAATAACCCATGGCTGATGCCACAAGCTTACTTCCTCTACAGGTTAGGAGATGTTATAAGCCACAGTAAGACACTGTCATATCTAACAGGAAAAAATGTAATTCATGGATCAACATATCATCCAAACATATGTGTCTATACCAAAGTAACCTACCATAACTATTAGTGCTGTTTAAATACCTATATATCTAATTGCTTGTGCTTCATTAGTAGGATCGAAAGGTTATTCCTGGACAAACTGTCAGCCAATGAAAGGAAACAGCCAGAATTGACCAGAGTTCAAGACAACAGCTCCAGAGAGAGTGGACTGTTCTGCTTCTCATCCACCTGTGCCCCTTTTCTAAGTCTAGGGAACAATCTGCGGAAGAGGGGGCGTGGTAGAATGTAAGGGCTGCGATTGGGGTGAATGGTGAAACTACAGCAATGTAGACTGGACACTCATTTGATCAACTTGATTGAACAAACAACCTGTCACCCCCCACTGGATGGTGGGGCTGTAGGGGTTTGGGCACAACAGCCTGCAGATAGGTTTTGCATGAAGGATGCTTGTACTCATGGATTATCACTTATAGCTAAAAAAAAAAAAAAAAAAAAACTGAGAGAAAGATGCAGGACAGTTATGGCAGAATGCATAATCTGGGATGGGGTGGGGGTGGGTGGGGGGAAGGGAAAGGGAAATATGCCTGAACTGAATTGGAAAATGATGTATGAAATGCACAAAGCATCAATGAAAAATGTTAAAAAAAAGATGTTAGGGCACATACTGTGGTGGTTAATAAATGGCGATTGGAACTAGAGAGAGGGCTCAGGGGTTAAGACTGCTTGCTGCTCTTCCAGAGAACCAGACTATGGTTCCCAGCACCTGTGTCAGGTGACTTATGATCACCTGTAACTTCAGCTCCAGGGGATCTGGGGAGGAAAGAGTTTACTTGGCTCACAGTTCCAAGTTTCAGCCTGTCATGGTGAGGCAAGTTAACCCAGGAATTCAGGCAGCTTATCACATCATATGTACAGTCAAGGGAGAAAGTTAAGGAAAGCACCCACCTGCTTCCCGCTGCTCACGTCGCTAGCTCGCTTCACTCTTATGCAGTTCATGGGCCAGCCCTTGAAATGGTCTTCCCACCTCAATGAACAATCAAGACAGTCCCCCACAGACATGCTCACAATCTAGTCTGATAAGTCCCTCAGGTTAGACTCCCTTTTTTGGGTGATTTTAGGTGATCAAACTGACAGTCAAACTAACTAGCACATTTGCTTTACTGGATAGTCTAGTTTTGACATTGGTCTTTAGATTTTGATTTACTTGTTATCTCCAAGCACAAGGTGTGAAAGCTACATGGGCCAGTTGCATACCAGCTAAGGTGAGATAAACAGCCTCTTCAGCCTGAGGCTTACACAGCTCTTTAGATGCTGCCTTTGCTGTCTCTATATTGGAGAAAAAGTAAGATTCTTAGGAAACTTATCCGCTTACATTTGAATTTGACTAAATTTTCATGAGATCACTATTGTAATTGGATAGGCAGAAGATATATCGTTTCTACCCTACCTTGTTGGCCCCTATGGAGAATTCTTGCTGACTAGTTCTTTTATGATCAATTAATAAACTGTAAATGAATGTAACTGTTTTTCTGTGGTAATCTGTGTATTAGTTTGTGCCCTTGACGACTGCAAATTTGATAACTGTAACAATGGTCACATAAGAGATTTATCTACATTAAGATCCCCTGGACTCCGAACAGGAGAAATAGATACTCCCTCTACCACTTGTAGGTGATTATAAGTCAAGAGGATCTTCATGGATGATTTTCTGGGGGTTTCTCTACCACCAATATCACTATTTTGACAGGACCAAAGATATTCTAAAGAAAAACACAAAACACTTTGCCCCTCCTCTTGGTTATTAATCTTCCCTAAGGAACTGGAATTCTCAGAGGAATCTCTTACTGGGGGGATGGGAAAGAGGAGGAACTGGAGCCAGCCAGAGGGGGAGCTTGTATCAGTGGAAGAGAGTTCACACAACTTATCAGACTATCTTTAAAAAGTATATATATATATATATGTATATATATCAAGATCTATAATATATTCTTTTAATTTATGTGTATGAGTGTTTTGCCTATACTCATGTAAGCACACCTGTGTGTGAAATGACCACGGAGGCCAGAGAAGGCATGGGACTGGAACTGGGTTACAGAGAGTTGTTAGCTCACCTGTGTGCCAGAGATTGGAACCTGGGTCCTTTCAAGAGCAGCCAGTGCTCAGGACTGCTGAGTCATCTCTCCAGCCCCATACCAGGTCATCTTGCAGAACTGACACAGATAATGATGGACCAGAGGTGAGCAGGACCACACCCTGACCAGAACTGGTTAGTTATGTATAAATCATGCCTTCTATTTAAAACTAAATCTTCTATCAATACTTGAAGTTGGACTTGGGGGATGGCTATTGACTCTCTTTATCCTGTGTTTTCCCAATGTGGTCATTCTGAATAAACTTCCTTAATCTCCTTTTCCCTGTTATTTGTTTCTTTATTTGACATATTGAGGCTAAATGACCAAGCCTAGCTTGTTAGAGCTGCTAAGGCCTAACTTTAACCCTAAAATCCCTGGTAACAGTCACATAAAAATATCAAGGGCTATGGAGGTGACTCAGTGGGTAAAGTGTTTACTGTGGAAGTATGGGAATTTGAGCTTGAATCTTCAGAACTCGTGTAACACCAGGGGCAGAGGCATGTATCTGTAATCAATGT
>VZQC01012407.1:2077468-2147160 GCA_009823505.1 Rhizomys pruinosus | reverse complement strand
TTTGTTTTCTTTTTTCTTTGTTTTTTGAGTAGTTTATATATTCTGGAAATCAATGCTTTGTCAGATGTATCTGCAGTGAAGGTTTCCTCCCACTCTGTGGGATTTCTCTTCACTTCCTTGATTGTTTCTTTTGATGTACAGAAGCTTTTGAGTTTGATGAGGTCCCATTTGTCAATTGTCGACCTTAATTCTTGTGCAGCTGCTGTCTGATTTAGGAAGTCTTTTCCTATGCCTATGTCTTGTAGTCTGCTGCCAACTTTTTCTTCTATCACCTTCAGAGTTTGGGGTTTCACGTTGAGGTCTTTGATCCATCTGGAGTTGACTTTTGTACAGGGCAAGAGGTAGGGGTTTAATCTCATTCTTCTACAAGTGGTGATCCAGTTTTGCCAACACCGCTTGCTGAAGATGCTGTCTTTTCTCCATTGTGTCTTCTTGGCCCCCTTGTCAAATATGAGATGGCTGAAATTGTATGTGCTCAGGTTTGGATCTTCGGTTTTGTTCCATTGATCAGCAGGTCTGTTTTTGTGCCAGTACCAGGCTGTTTTTATGACTATAGCCCTGTAGTATAGTTTGAAGTCTGGTATAGAGATCCCCCCTGTGTAGCTCTTTTCAGTTAGACTTGTTTTGGCTATTCAGGGTCTTTTGTTTTTCCAAATGAATTTAAGGACTAATAAATTTTTTTGTACCAGAAAGTGGGCTGTTGGCTGTGAAGAACCTGACCCTGTGGGTGTTTGGAGAAATGTGGAAGACTTTGGAACTTTGGGCTAGACAAGCTGTTGACTGCTGTAAGCAGAGCTTTATAGGCCAATCCAGTAGAAGCCTGAAAGAAAGCAGTACTGCAAAAATTGTAGTTCCAGAGGAAAATAATGACTTAAACAGCAATTGGGATATTTTGGCAGAGTCTGGCTGCAGTTTGCCCACAGCCCAAATGCTTGCCTGATGCTAAGTTGAAAAGCAATGGACTAATTTCTTTGGCAGAGGATATTTCAAGACAGTTTAATATAGAAATGGTGGCATGGATGGGGGGAAGATGATCAGCAGCTTTTAAAAAAGAAAAAACTGCCGGGTGTGGTGGCACACACTTTTAATCCTAGCACTTGGGAGGCAGAGGCAGGCAGATCTTTGTGAGTTCAAGGCCAGTCTGGTCTACAGAACGAGTTCCAGGACAGCTGGGGCTACAGGGAGACCCTGTCTCAAAAAAGACCAATAAAAAAAAAAGAAATGGTGGCATGGCTATTAATGGTGAATATTATACAGATCTACAGTGAAAAAAGAGCATATGGGGCAGAAAGAAATGCAGAATGTACAGTTTGGATTGGAAAAGTGCAGGAAGGAAATCAATGTTGGAGTCAAGGCATGTGAAGGAGAGGCTCCCTTTGATAAGGAGATTAAAGTGATTAAGGAGAGGCCTTGATATTTACAAATAAACAACAGAAAAAGTGAGATTAAAGTGATTAAAGAGAAGTCTTGAGGTTTACAAGTAAACAACAGAAACATTATTTTCAGGGCAAGACCACACCCAGCTAAGCTCCAGCTTTTGAAAGGAAAATACTGAAAGGGCAGAGAAAAGTTTTGAATGTGGTAGAAATAGGACAGAGTCCACCTCAAACTTGCAGCCAAACTTGGCAGTTTCATTCACATGGTGCTGGCTTTAGAGGCATGAAGTTTGCAAGAGTGAAGGGGTCATCAGTTCTTCCTCCACAGTTTCAGACAGCAGCCAAGGCCAGGCAGAGTGCAGCAGGGGCGTCCCTGCATAAAGAAGGTCCTGATTGGCCATTGCATGAAGCTGTGAAGCCTGGTTGGCAGTGGATATCCCAAGAAGACATTCGAGATGCCAGAGCTGTGAGATATTTGCCAAGGAGAGCTGCATACAGGGAGTGGTACCAGCCTAAGGAAGAGATGTATGTTGCAAGTAAAGCTGGAAGAGCTGAGCCATCTAAGCCTTTTGGAAGTAAAGTCCCAGAAGTTGCACATGGAGCTATTGGACTTGGTGTTTGCCCTGCTGGTTTTCAGTCTTGTTTTGGTCCAGTATTTCCTCACTATGCCTCTATTCCTCCCTTTTGGAATCGGAATGTGTATTTCATTCCACTGTATGTTGAGAGTATGTAATTTGTCTTTTGATTTTACAGGAGGTTACAGTTAAGAGATTGCCTGAGTCTCAGAAGAGAATTTGGACTGCAGACTTTTGAATAGAATGGAGACTGGCAAAGACTATGGGGACTTTTAAGATTGGACTAAATGCACTTTGCATTTTATATGGTCATGAGCCTATGGGGGCCAGGGAATGGAATGTGGTGGTTTGAATGAGAGTGTCTCTCATAGGCTTCAAATACTCAGACATTTTGTCCCCAGTTGGTGGCGCTGTTTTGGGAGGTCTTGGAAAGTGTGGCCATGCTGGAGAAAGTATGTCACTGCGGGGTGGGCTTAATGAGTTTAACAAGCTTTGCAGGCTCCAGTTGCTCTCTCTTGGCTTCCTGTGCTCATTGGAAGATGTGAGCAGCCTCTGCTTTCTGCTTCAGCTTCTGCCACCATACCTCCCACCACAATGGACTCTAATTCCCTGGATCTGTCAATTGTAAACTCAAATAAACTCTTCCTTGGTCATGGTGGTTTTATCACAGTAACAGAAAAGTGACTAGTACTCCTAGATTGGAGGGAATTTTAGCATCTAATCTGAGAGGTGTGTACAAATTGGTCATCAGAAGCAGGACTGAAAGACAATGCATTGTGGAGACATGGGGGGAGAAAGGAGCCCCTTACTCCATGGTCTGACTGAAACCTCTCATCAGCAGAGAAGCATGATTTCCAACACAATTAACATTTACCATGAAAGTTGCCTTTCTTTTTTTTTAGTCTTTTTTTTTTTTTGTATGTGTATGAATGTACTATCTGCATGTAGGTTTGTGCACCCATGTTGAGCAATGCTGCGGAGGTCAGAAGAGGGTCTCGGATTCCCCTGAAACTGGAGTTCTCCTGGATTTGGAGTTACAGACGGTTCTTAGTTGCCATGTGGGTGCTGGGGATCAAACCTGGGTCCTCTGCAAGAGCAGTTGGTGCTCTTAACCGCTAGGCTATCTCTCCAGCCCTGAAAGTTGCCTTTCATATATAGCCATTTTACTTTAAAATAGCAATGTGCCAGGCTAAAGTTTGAATATATCCAACACTGGGTAGGGCCTCGTTGCTGTTCCAGACATTTTCTGGGCGTCTCAAGCAAGGATGTTAACTTTGTTTACAATAAATACATTCTTTTGCATCCAAGTGCTTTAGAGTTTTACTTTAGGAGTTGCAATTCTCTCAGGTTCCCCTTGGAAACCACCCTGTGATCTCATTTAGGTATCCTTTGTAGGTTGAAAAATCACCCAAATTACTCAGGCTGGTATAACTTAGCCTTTCTGGGTACTTAATGGCCATACTTAATGCCTATACAAATTTGGCTACGGGAACTAAGGAATAATTTTATTCCTGTCCCTCAGAGGTCAACTAACTTCCAGGGGACTTATGCATTGGGGCATCTCTTGAAATGTCCTGCAAATGTGAGTCATCAGTCTTCCTGTGCAGGCAGGTCTTGGAGATCCACTAATGGGACTTCAGCCAGTGTCCAATCTATAAAGAGGAAAGTCTGCTCATGCTTCAAAAAGGGAAGCCTGGTCTAGCAAGACCTGACTTTTTCTTTGAGTGGATGGAACTGGTGATTTAAGAGCCAAAAGGAGCCAGGGGCTCCCCCCCCCCAAAAATACCTGAGTGACCCTTGAGGCCCAGATCCTCAACTGACCTTGAGAAAACAAATACCTTGGTTAATCTGGGCTGTGTGGCCTTAAACATCCAAAAGGAAAGTAAGACCAGAAATATATAAATAGTAAGTCCAAACAAATTGTACTTCAGGTATAAAACTTGAGATCTTAGTAAAAAAGACAAAAAGTAAAGAGAGAGAGAGAGAGAAAGAGAGAGAGAGAGAGAGAGAGAGAGAGAGAGAGAGAGAGAGAGAGAGAGAGAGAGAACAATTGTTTTTCCCGTCTTACTGGCAATTGCAGCTACCTTATGACTGCCACTGCTTTTGCCATCCTTCAAAGACATGAGACACAGCTTTTTAACCCTCCAATATGTACTGAAGACTCATGTCTCTCCAAGAATCCTCCAAATCTTCAGTGCCTGATGGGGACTGCTGAGACATCCAACTTGTGGACTGAACTATTACTGGGGTTTCTGCCTCTTCAGAGTATAGACTGCCATTGTTGGACTACCCAGGCTGTATCATGGAGGCCAGTACAGGAAGATCAAGACAGGATGCAGTGCTTACTGGACCTCATTTGGGTGACCATGGGAAGGAAAGATCCCAGTGTGGAGCACAAGGGCAAGATTGATGGTTGTTTGGGCTTGGCAAGGAGGAAGCTTCAAACACTTCCTTAAGGAAAACATGACATCTTTCAGCCTAATAAAGCAAAAAGAAAAGAAATCATAAGCTAAAGATGCTAAAACTATGACATCATAATCTTGGTATGTGTGCCATGCATATATGCATATTTTGGAGTGATACAAATTAGAAGGAACAACAACAACAAAAAAGACTAAGTCAAAGAACTGACTGATACAGTAAACTTTTGCCCAAAACAGTAAGCTTCTGCATTGAAAATTAAAAAAAAAAAAAAAGACTGAGAAAAAGATGAAAGACCTGTATGGCAGAATGCATGATGCATGAGGACCGGTCGGGTGGGGGGCAAGGATGGGGGAATGGGCCTAGATTTGACTGAGAAATGTTGTATGAAATGCACAAAGCTTCAATAAAAATTGGCTTTAAAAATCACCCAAGTTCTATATATGACAATTGGAAAGGTAAAGAAGTGTGACTCCCTCCTTCTTTTCTGAAGACCCCTGCCCCCTGCCCCCTGCCCCCACTTCTCTACGGTTCCTCCTGGCCTGACCTCTGTGACTAAATTAAAGCATAATTTTCCTCTTCTCCATCCCCCTCCTCCAGCTGCTGAGAGGATCAGCTTTCCCACCCTGTTGTTTATCTTTCAGACTCTAATAAACATGGTCCACGAGCCTCCTCCTGATCCCATTTTTAAATGTTTTTTGTTAAGGAGAGCCTGTAAAAGGGAGCTCTGATTGGTGGTAGAAAATGGACAGAATTTGGTACTTGCAAATTCCAAATTCCAATTCTGGAATCTGTGACTAAAATCAAAGCTCTTGCTGAAGGTTTACAAGGGAGTGCACTGTTATCTGCAGCACAGACTTAAAATAAAGCAGATGGTCTTAATTTGGCACATAGTTTGAATGTGGTGGCTAAAAGACATGATAAATCTATCCTATCTTATAAGCTAAGGTAGTTTTAACTTCTTTAAGCGTATTAAAGTGGTACATTTGTCTCTATTAAATATGTGTCATAAAACATTTGAAAACATTTTTATTATTTTTATTTCATACATATGAATGTGCTGCCTGTGTGTATGTAAATTCAGCTGTGTCATACAATGCCTGTGGAAGTCAGAAGAGGGACTCAGATCCCCTGGAAGTGAAGTTACAGATGATTGTTAGCAACCATGTGGGAGCTGGGAACTGAACCCAGGTCCTCTGCAAAAGCAGCCAGTGCTCTTGACTGTCGAGACATCCCTCCAGCCCCTAAAAGCTCTTAATGTGTCATATTTATAGAGAACAACGCATATCTGAAGTGTGTTGCTTAAAGTACAGTTTATGTAAAACTCTTTGAGCCCTAAAAGTTTTGCTAAGATACAAAATTTCATATTGACTGCATAGATTTCGATAAGGATTTACTTCCAAGACAGATACTAGAAATTAAACTTTATTCTTCTATATGCTTGTGTTTGTGGGATATGAGAGTGGTGTATGTTTGTGTTAGTGTGAGTGAGTGTAAATGTACATTTATGTTTGTATGTACATATGTGCTAATACAATGGAGGTCACAGGTCACCATCAAGTGTCTTCCTCCATTTTCTCTGCCTTACTTTTTGAGATAGGAGCTCTCACTGACTTTTTGATCAAGGTAACAGAAAATAAAAGGACATAAAAATGCTTTATGCTAGTAAAAATATATCTAAATAATGTACGTTAAATATCCTGTTATTAGATTATCCCTAAGATTTCTTGAAAGCTGGTATTAAGTAGGACAGAAAGACAGAACACAAATAAGGGGACACGAGGAGGTAGGTAGTAAATACCCTCAGCTTGGCGTCTGGGTTGTGTTTTCTGTGGCTGAGAGGCAGGACATTTCAGCCCAGTTTATAAAGCCAAATTGCCTACAGAGCTGGTGCTTATTTTCCTAAAACATCTCAAACAAGTAGATTGTGCTTACATAGTAGCAAAACCTTTGTGCTAGGCAAACATGATAAGCACTACACTATGGAAATCAGCCGTAGCAAAACCTTGGTAACCTTTAGGCTAACCTCCTGTCTTGAAATCATATCCTAGACCAAATAAAACCATCTCATCATTTCAGTTAGAAATTCTATAAGATAAGAGAAATAAGTAAACCAGCTCATATAATTTAATTTTATGACTTTGCTTAATATTTAATCTTTAAATTGTGTTGCAGATTACATGCTTAAAGCAATGTCACTTAGAAGCCCTACAACCATATATATATATATATATATGTATATATGTATATATCAATTATAAAGATACTTAAGTATCATTTTCATTCTCTCTTGAGAATCCTGTGCTTATGACTTCTGTGTGCATTGCTTTTTTTCCTCTCTCTCTCCCTCCTTCCCTCTCTCTCCCTCTGTGTCTCTGTGTCTCTGTTTCTGTCTCTGTCTTTGATCTGGGTGTCAGGAAAAGTGTGCTGAGGATTTGGCTGCTATTTACAAAAGAGATAAAAAGTAGGAAAATGAAGTTATGGTTTTTGAGTTAGTACTCAGAAAATTAGGCAGGTGTAGCAGTGAACATCTGTGCAGTGTATGTTTGTGTGTGTGTGTGTGTGTGTGTGTGTGTGTGTGTGTGTGCATGTCAGGGGGAAGAGGTGCTCCAGGGATGTGTTAAGGAGATAATTTTTCCTCCATCTTCTTAGCTTTTCTGAGGAGTCTCCTGGCTGGGTGACTGACAGGCCCAGTTGGACTAACTCTCAAAAGGGGACTGCAGTAGGTAATTCTTTAGGCAGATCATCTCTACCATGCCCAGATGTAGAATTCCAAATTAAGCCTTCAAACATGACATCTTTCAGCCTAATAAAGGAAAAAAAATAAGCTGAGGATGCTAAAACCTATGATATATGTGGCATGCATAGATGCATATTTTGGAGTGATGTGTATTGGAAGGAATAACAACAACAACAACAAAAAGAACTGACTGAAACAGTGAACTTCTGCTCAAAACAGTAAACTTCTGCATTGAGAATTTTGAGAGAGACTGAGAAAAAGATGAAAAACATGTTTGGCAGAATTCATGAGCTCTGATGGGGTGGGGGGCACAGATCTGGATTTGAAAATTTGTTGGGCTTGGCATGTTGGCACGCACCTTTAATCCCATCACTCGGGAGGGAGAGGCAGGTGGATCTCTGTGAGTTAAAGGCCAGCCTGGTCTACAGAGTGAGCTCCAGGCCAGCTGAGACTAAATGGAGACCCTGTCTCAAAAAGAACAAAAAAAGGGGGAACATTTTTCTATGACCAGGGAAACAGAGGCTGTGGCACAAAGCAGATTTCAAGGGAGGGCTCACGCCCTCCCTCCTCACCCCAGCCTCCAAGTGTTCCAAGCCTTCCAATGCCTGTCCAGCTACTCAGCAGTAAAAACATGTGTCCCTCTTATTCCCACAAGTGACAGCTGCCATTACTGTGTTATTTATGCTTGAAAGAAGAACAGGGGTTTTCCATCTTCATACTGTTCTCAAATTATTCACACAATGTAACAATTTGGGTTTGCCATTTGTGCTTTAAGAAAATGGATTCAAGGGCTGGAGAGATGGCTCATCCATTAAGAACACTGACTGCTCTTGCAGAAGACCCAGGTTCGAATCCCAGTGGTGGCTAACAACCTTCCACAACTCCAGTTCCAGGGGATCCAAAGCCCTTCTCTGTCTTTTGTGGGCACTACATGACACAGGTGCATTTATATACATGCAGGCATAAACTCATAAACATAAAAACAAATAAAAATTTAAGAAATGGATTCACATTTCATTCATGGATTTATGCTGTTATATGAAAACAGGGGGCTACTTAGATTTTAACTTTGTTATTATTTTGAGATATTTATATATTAGTACACATTTGTAAGAAATATGATAGAGAGATCCTGTGAATCCTTTACCTAGTTTTTCTCAGTAACATCTTAACACTTTTGTGTTGGATCACTTCAGCTGTCAATTTGACAATCTGGAATGTAAGACACTCAAATGGAGAATTTCCTCTATGGACTGACCTGTGGGCATGTCTGTGACACATCTTCTTGGCTGTTGAGTGATGTGGGCTGCCCAGCCCACAGTGGGTAGTGCCAACCCTGGGCAGGTGGTTTTAAATTATATAAGAAAGCAGGCTGAGCACATGTCAGAGGAGCAAGCCATTAAGCAGTGTTCCTCTGTGGTCTGTGTGCTTCAGCCCCAGCCTCCACTTCTTGCCCTGTTTGAGTTCCTGCCTTGGCTTCCCTTACTGGTAGACTGTGATCAGGGTGTGAAAGTCAGATGAACCCTTTCGTCCCCAAGTTTGTTTTGGTTAGTGTTTCATCACAGCAATAGAAAGCTGAACTAGGACAATGCCTGTCTAGTATTATAATCAGGCTGCTGACAGGGACTCAATTTAGCATATGACTTAATTCTATCAACACAGGATCTCTCCTCTCGCTCCTTTCTCTGCTTGCCTGTACTGCTTTCTCATTCTGTATTTTCTCTCATTTTATATGTTTAATATTGGCAGCAAGGTCCAGTCAGGATGGTCTGTGAACCAGTGTTAGGGTACACATTGTCACAGTAAATGTGAGCTGCACAGCGTGATGGAGGCTGCATGTCAGCAGCAAGGTTCTCCGGCCCTGGTAATCATGATACTTGTCTCCTGTTGGTTAGGACACAACTTATCAGTAATGGGAGAGAGTGTCTTGGACTCAGTGATAGATTAGTCATTTACTCTCCCTCCCAAGAGAGAACAGCTTTTTAACAGAATCGAACAGGAGTGGAAGGCAATGATTAAAGTGGCTATCTTTTAAAATACCTTCTATAAAACAGAAGTAGGAATAGAAGAGCTTTCTGCTCCTTTATATGCCACTAGTGAACATAAATTGGTTTTATTATTTGGACAGGAAAGTCAGTGTTTTCTATATGCTCAAGATTTTTTTGTTAGTATTTCCAACATTTCACAAAATATCTTTTGTTGGCATTCTATAAACAATGCCGTACGCAGTCCCAGTGGTTGTCTCTTGTAAAGATGGTTTGTGTAACTTTGACATCTGTAATATTTGCTGTTTCAGGAAGACTTTAAGATAAATCTGAGGACCTTTTACATACGCTAGAAGGACTCTTAACTTGCTGTCTCCTCTCTTCACTGTAAACAATGTGAATTGAAATGACATTTGCTGGGAATCAAACATTTCCCCCTGGTTTTTGGAAATAATGTTATTTGAAGAAAGGAAATAGCTTTTGTTGTTGTTGTGTATGTGCATACATGTGTATGCATGCTCCTATTTGTGTGCATGTGTGTTCATGTGGTGTATGTATCTGTTTATGTGTACATGTGCATGTGTGTATATGTGTCTGTACATGTGTGTACATGCACCTGTGTGTGTGTGGAGGTTTGTGTGTCTTCCTCACTCACTCTTCACCTTATGTATTGAGACAAGGACTCTCAATGAGCCTGAAGTTCATTGATTTTGATAGGTTAGTTGGTCAATGAACTTCAGAGATCTACAGGTCTGCATCAGCAGCAGCAGCTATAGGGAGGGGGCATTATGCCTGGCTTTTTACATGGGTTCTGGGAATCTGAACTTGGGTCTTCCTTCTTATGGAGGCAGTACTTGACTGACAGAGTCATCTTGTTAGCCCCCCAAATAATTTTTATGGATAGTGATTGGTGTTCATTTCCCCACTTTTTAGAGATGAGCTCTCTTCGCTGCTATGGTTTAATATTGCTTGACGATCAATACAGAATACATTAATCCACCAGGAAGGGCAAGTTTCTATGACCTTTTATTTTCTCAATATGTCAGCAGGTTTTAGATCTTTAAATAAATGAGGCATTGGATCTAGACTGCAGATGTGGGTCTCCTTTGTGAAAGGTATGGCATCTGTGCTAAGGTGGTCTCTTCCCAGAACCCTCCTGCTTCTAAGATGGTAAATTGGACTTCAAGAAGGGTTATGTATCTGAAGCTCCTTCTCTGCCTAAGAAGGAGCCATATCCAGGCTCAGATTCCCTATTCTTAGTGAGGAGCCCCATCTTACTCTGAGAGGGAGGAGCCCCATTTTACTCCAAGAATTTTAACTTTGAGAAAATGCTCAACACGAGGCTGAATGGTAAAGCCTGGATGGCTTGGTATTAGGCAGGACCTCCATTCAAGACACTGAACTTGTCTTCAGCAAGGTTTCTCTTCTGGAATTGGAGACAAGTGCCATTGGCTTCTAGAAGCATGGATCCATGTTCAGTGAAAGTTGTGAGAATGGCTTACGTGAAACAGAACAAAATTGGGCACTTTAGTTCATAAGCTTAATTTTTTGCTTGGACATCTGTTGATGATCTTGAAGGTGCATACATAATAGATAACATTGATCAAGGAAGAAAATAAGTGATATTGAAATATATGTAAGTTTTTTATTGCCACAAAAGTAGCAGTAACTAAGGGCTGAGTTCTGGAATGAGAATTATCTCACTCAGAGTTTGAAATATCAATATGATATCATGATTACCCTTATATAACTATATAACTATATATCTCTATCTATCTATCTATCTATCTATCTATCTATCTATCTATCTATCTATCTAATCTTCAACTCCACAAATATAAAGGCCTGGTATATATGCAGATGCTTCCTAGTGACTTCTAATAAGAATTCCCACAACCAGGGATAGGCTAGTGACAAATATCCAACTATCTAGAAATGAGATTCTTTTTACTCAATTGTAAGATATTCATTCAGTCATTTTGAACTTGGAATTGGCTAAAGGAATGAAATCATTTGAATTATATTATGTTGATTAGCAAAAAGAGCATTTTTTCTTTTTTCAAGTTATATAGTTTTTCAAAAACTTGGAAATAAGTAAATGGAATTCAGTTGTTCAGTTCTACTGGTTGGCAAGATTAGAAGAAGAAAATGTGTGTGTGTGTGTGTGTGTGTGTGTGTGTGTGTCAACTTCTTGATCACACCCACTAATATCATAGGGTAAGTTAGACATTCGAAGACTGTTTTATATTATTCCCCAGAGTGTTCTGTCCACTCATCTTCCAGAGCTGTGTGAGTGAATTCTCTGTTTTCGTCATCTTTATTTGACCCCACCCACCTCAGGGCTTCCTTTACATCCTGCTGGCCTGATCTCTGTAGGCAAGGCTATTCTCGCAGTGGTCTGTGATGTTCTGGGAAGCCTGGCTGGAGAGGGAAGTTGGAGGTATGCCAGGGGTACATTGAGGACATCTTTGGGAAGATCAGGATTGCCACTGGGGATCTGGATTGCCGAGGAATCTTTGATGACCATTACAAACACACCAGTTTCATCTTTGTCACCACCTGGGCCTTGGGAACCAGGAACTCATTGGCAGTCAGCAGGGCCTCGAGCAGCAGAGAGACTGGCAGGGTCAGGTTTTCCAGGTAGACTGGGTAGAAGGACCACATTTCCTGTTGGGGCCACTGGACCCAGTTGTCCATTGCTACCCTTGATACCTGGAGCACCAAGCTGTTCCCTAGGTTCTGGAATGTCTGGTGGCTTTCAGGACCTTGTGTTCCAGCCACCTCTGTAATTTCAGGTGAGCTTGAAAATACTGGAGAGCCCTGAGCACCAGAAGGACCTTTCTCTCCTGATTGGTTAGTGTTACCTTTTGGTCTGGCTACTTCTGGTTGCCAGGAAAATCACAGTTATCTTCAAAACCTTGGGGAATAATTTGATTTATATTACTCTCTGCTTAGAGTGCTACTTACATCTGGGGCTCTAGGTTACCAGTATTTCCAGGAGGACCATGTTCACTGGGAAAGTCAGCAGAGCCAGGACCACTGGGACTGCCACAGTCACCCCTGGTGCTTTGGGGATCAGGAAGACCAGAAGGCCCACTACCTCTGGAGGCTTCTGCAGCTCTGGGGAGAACTCCCTTACTGTTCTCATCAGCAACACCTCTTTTGTCCTTTAGCATCAGACTTTCTGTTCTGTGCAGGAGGCCAGGGAGACTAGCAGGTCCTGGAGGCCCATGTTCACCTGTTACCAAGTCCACCTTCAGGTTCAGCTATACCTGCAAGTCCAGGAGGAACATTTCATCCTTACCACCAAACTCATCAGCTGGGCCACAGGGACCAAATCTCCCAAGTCTCCCTTATCCAGATGGAACAGTGGGGTCTGGGACACTGAGGTCTAGTTTCATCATTCTTTCCAGGAGGACCCGGAGGACCAGGCCCTCTAGAGACACCTCATTCTCTATTCTTGAATGTAGCTCCATACTAAAACCTTCCCCACTCTTTCTGCTTTCTACCTTTAGTAATTTAATTTTAATCAGTTACGGTAATAGGTTAGTGTGGTGGTTTGAATGAGTGTCCCCCATAGGCTCTAGGTATTCAGACGTTTGTCTTCAGTTGGTGGCGCTGTTTTTGGAGGTCTTAGAAGTGGCCATGCTGGGGGAAGTGTGTCACTGGGGGCAGGCTTAGTGAGTTTTAACAAGCCTCGTGGTCTACAGTCACCCTCTCTCTGTTTCCTGTGCTCTTTTCAAGATGTGACCCTCGGCTTGCTGCTCCAGCTCCAGCCGCCATGCCTCCCACCACAATGGACTCTAATTCCCTGGAACCGTCCATCGTAAGCTCAAATAAACTCTTCCTTTTATAAGTTCCTTGGTCATGGTGTTTTATCACAGCAACAGAAAAGTGACTAATACAGTTAGCAACACCCACTAACTAATAATAAAGTAGAAAAATATTTACATATACTATGATGAAAGTTTAATTTAAGAGCCAAGATTAAGATGAGGGTTATCAGAATGTAAATATTATGGTACTGTCAACCTAACCACTGAGAAAGCTACTCTGTGACTGATTATGGAGACAGTATGTGTAAGAAGCTTCCTTTGTAACGAGCAGGTACAACATGGCTCTGCTAAGGGAAAGGGGAGCACAGTACCTGCCTGCGGCCACTGTAGAGAACTGACCTTTCAATGCAGAGACCAGCCGGTTACTTTTGTAACCTGACCTGAGAGGTCCCTCAACTCAGGCCCTTAGCCTGGGACAACGGAATGTTTCCCACTCTTGACCATGATTTCTCACCTGCCCAGAGACTGCTGGCCCCTGGACAGGAATTTCAGGCTGATGGCTAATGGCCTAATCTTCAGCCTATGTTCACTCACAACTCAGTTCACCACACCAGCTATCCAAATTGGTTGTCCGAGGACCCCTTTCCAACCCACTGGCCACCTGAATGAAATGCAGGCCTGTTTTGGCCTGTATGAGCACAAAAAAGTAATGATGGCCGGGAATTCTGTAATAATGGTAATGGAGAATTCGATTTATTGTCCTCTAGAGCCTGCTTCTATAAGCCAAATGACATCATCTCCCAGAGCCAATCACCATCCCCCAATTCTGAGCCACTGGATACTGCTGCCCCACCCAGCATCATGCACCTTGGGGTGGGGTCAGAGAAATCCCATGACTCCCATCCACATGGTGCCCTGAGGGGTGCTAGCTGAGAACTAGCCCCCAATTCAAACTGGATATTTCTACAAGTATGTACTGAGTGGATCCACTGTACAAAGGGGCTATTCACGTCAGGTGTGGTAGCGCACGCCTTTAGTCCCAATGCTTGGGAGGCAAAAGCAGATGGATCCCTGTGAGTTCAAGGCCAGCCTGGTCTACATAGTGAGCTCCAGGCCAGCTGGGACTAAAAGGAGACCCTGTCTCAATAAGACCAAAAAAAAAAAAAAAAAAGGATGATTCATGACTTGGGAAAAATCATGCAGGACATGGTGAGATTATCTCACACTGCTCAAATGACATGCAGTTTAGAACTTATGAATCAGTTATTTCTGGAAGTTCTCATTTAATGCTTTTAGATTAGGGTAGGCTGTAAGTGACTAAAGCTTGGAGAAGTACATCTGCACATAATAAGTGAGGACTCCTGTACAGTGGGCAGGCCTGTGGCCCTATCTGAGTGATATCTGAAAACTTCTCCAGGAATGACTTGTGGGAGTAGGTAGCATTTGCTTTTCTTTCTTTTTTTTTTTGTGACATATCTATGTCTTCTATCATTTTTGTTTAGGGCTTACTTTCTCTGACTTCAGAAGTATTACATTAAACATAGTAACTCTTCAGGGAATGATTTCAAATGCCTCTGCCATTTTGACAGATAATGTTTATTTTTATTTTTTTAATGTGTAATTAAATCTCTTTGTGTTATATAGCATTCTGAGACTGATCATTGTGGTACAGAGTGCATGGTGGAGCAAAGATGCTTATCCCATGGCAGCCAGGAAGAGAATAGGAGAGGAAATGGGCCATCGTCCCTGTACCCCCACAGGGACATGGCCCATGTAATCCAGCTGTTTTCCACTAAGAGCAAACTCTTTCACAAAGGTAAATACTTGCAATTTATTTAAAACAATTTGACTTAGGTAAACTACCAGTGGACATTCAATTTTAATATTAGAAGCACACATAGGCAAATCCGTAGAGATATCAATTCTGAGATGATTTGTATAGTTCTTACAGTTGTTTAATCAGAAGTGATCTTATTCTCTTGGAGCCAAATATCTTGAGCAAATAGCTTCGTATGGCTGTAGTTCTGCCCTTTAATACCATTTTTACTCATGTATTTATTGAGCGATGGCCCCATTTCTTAAATCTTGAGTACACACTGGGATTTGCTTTGTCCTTCCAGATCAGGGTCATCTTTTCTCTGTCACTGTATCAAATAGCCTGTAAGCCTCACCTCTTCAAAAGTTCCACTAGCTTCCAACAGTGACGTGGGCATGGGATAAAGGTTTTCATACACATGCCTTTGTGATCCAGTTGTCTAAACCCAAGCACTATTTAACAATGTTTTTGTCTCTTGTGGGGTTAGCGTTAATAGTCAGCTTGACCCCACCTGAGAAGAATCTGAATGAGGCACTGTCTGCTTTGGCTTGGCCTGAGGGGCGTATCTGTGGGGAATTGCCTTAATTAAGTCAATTGATGTGGGAAGACCCAGGCCATTGTGGGTGCCACCATTCCTTAGGAAAAGGGTCCTCAGCTGTATAAGAGAAGAGACACTGACAGAAACAAGCAAGCGAGGAAGCATGCACCTATTAATTTCTCTTTTCTTTTCACCGTGGCTGTAATGTGACCAGATGTCTCAAATTCCTGCCTGGACCTCCCTGCTATCAAGGGCTGTAGCCTGGTATTGTAAACTGAAATAAACCCTTTCTCCTCTATGCTGCTTTTCCGGGGCGTGTTTTAGCACCTCAGAAATGGAACCAGGACGGCTGCTTTCTTCTGCAGTTTGCGTCATAGTAAAGATCTCTCCTAAAAGGGATCAGAAGCATTTACTTAAGATTACTTCTGTCATTTGTACAGTTTCACTTTATGTGTTCATATGTTTGCCATGTATCATGGCATCGGTGTGACGCATGAACCAAATTTTATCTTTTTTTCCCATGGATATTCAATTAACCCACTTTGATTACCGCAAAGCCATGTTGTGCATGCTTAATTAGGACCTCGTCTCTGCATCTACCCCATTTCCATGTACATGCCACAACAATGTGATTATTCTGGTCTGTTCTATTCTGCTTGTCGATGTGCACTAATACCTTTAACACGCATCAGAAACTGGAAAACATCTTTATATCTATTCTAATGATTTTCATATTGTTAAAGAGAACAATCTCTCCTGTCCCCCGTCACCTTCAAAGTGGTTAATGGTTAGTTAAGTCTTTCTCAGGTCATATCACACTGATCCTCCTGGCTGCTCCTATATTAAAAAGACCACTGTAATTGCACTGCTCAACCCATACCTCCAGGATCATCTATCGTTCGGCTAGATGATAACACACTTAATTCTACTTGCAACACTAATTGTGCTTTGTCATTTTATGATATGCTCGTAGGTCAATCTGATGGCCTTCCTTCTGCGTTTAGTAAGTAGAATTGCATTCGCTGTATACTTTTAAATAAGACCCCAGGGATCTATACTTTCTTCCTTTCTAAGGGCTTAGAAAGTGAGAGGTCCTCTAGATAAGCCACCCTTTTAAAAACCGTTTGTAATGTCTTTATTGGATTCTCCCTCTATGAGACATTTCAAATGAAGATGTCTTGCGATTGATTGAAAATCCGTGTGGAAATCTTGGAGTAAGTTTATTCCTATACTGAACAAGATGGATCACCAATGATAAAGTGGAGGAATCCGTAGATCAAATTCTTTGTATGCGTAAGCAGAGGACTCAAAGACAAAAACATGGCCGCCCCCTGCAGGGAGAAGCTAAGGACAGCTATCAGTGGAATTTTGGTTGGTAACTGACAACCAAGGCTTGGCCTCCTTCCTCATCTTGAATCTTCAGTTTTCTTGCTGGCTTCATCTTGCCATCTTTGAAAATTGATTAACAGTCACCTCTTCCTCCTCCTCTTCCTCCTCTTCCTCCTCCTCCTCCTCCTCCTCCTCCTCTTTCTCCTACTCCTTCTTCATCTTCTTCCTCTTTTTCTTCCTCTTCTTTAATTATGGTATAGGAGATTGAACATTAGGCTTCACACATACTAGGCAAATGCTCTATAATTGACTTGTACTTCTAGGCTCTGTTTTACTTTTTACTTGATGCAGGGTTTCACTAAGTTGCCTGGGCAGGTTTTAAATTTGTGATCCTCCAGCCTTACCCTCCTGAGTAACAGGAACTATAAAATTGTGCCATTGATCTTGAGTGGTCCCAGACTTCTCTGTGCGTGTATAGGTGTGAATCTGTGTATGACCTTTAAGCAGGACAGTATTAGATACCCAGGATCTATAAGTAATGGGATCTTTACTTCTTGTATCATTCCCAATTATTGGAGGGGCATCATCATCTTAATAATCCTAAATTAAACAATGCATAAGAAATGTAATCAACCTGGGGCAGAAGAAATGGACCTCTCTCCTGATTAGTGCAAGGTATCTCTGAGCTGCTAAGTCTTACTAGTATCTTGCTTTAGTATAGACAACGGTATTAGATAAGTGGTATTTTACATTGGAAGTCAGATGAACTGCAGCGTCCCCTCTGTTGAGGGCAGCCCAGCTGTCTTTGAAATTGTTGTTGAGTGAGGAGGCTTAATGCTTTTCCCAAAGTCCTTCTCCTCATTCATCCAATGATCCTTGGCGGTTTGTCTCTGGTGCTCTATCTGGAAAGTGCCCATGGGCTCACGACAGACTATAACCTCCTTAGAGGGGTGTGACATTCTGACTGGTTGGTTCCCCACAGAGACCCCCTGTGTTCATTTCTTACTGTAATGAAGGACAGGCCCAAGGAATAGTATATTTGGCCAAACTCTAGGCTGCTGTCTTAGCCCTAGGTGAGCAGGTGCAGATATGGCTGTTTTCCTCTTCACGTTTCTGATAAAAACTATTATTCTCTATAATTTTGTCATTTCATGTAATTATTTTTTAATTAAAAATATTGTTATTGGGGCTGGAGAGATAGCTCAGCAGTTAAGAGCACTGACTGTGCTTGGAGAAGACCTGAGTTCAAATCCCAGCACCCACATGGTGTCTAACAACTCTAGTTCCAGGCGACATGGCACCCTCTTCTGACCTCGTAGGGTAGATATTGCTTGACATGGGTGCACCTTGCAGGCAATACACGCATACATATAAAATAAAAATAATAAATAAAATATTTAAAATATTGTTATTGTGTGTGCACATACATGAAGTGTGTGTGTGTGTGTGTGTGTGTGTGTGTGTGTACATACCATGGCATGAGTGTGGAGATCAGAGGGCAGCTTTGTGGAGTTGGTTGTCTCTTTCCACCTTTAGGTGTGTTCCTGGAATCAAAAGTGGTTAGTCAGTCTTGTTGGGAGCAAGCCTCTCTACCCATTGGGCCAGACAGCCAGCTCTTAAATGTTATGAGAATCTTTTGTCTCATATATGCCCAAAGCACAAATCCAAATCTCATAGCTGCGTGTTATATGATTGCCAACCCTACAAGAGCTGGTTGGGACATGCATCCCTCAGGTTTCATAATGGCACTTTAAAGCCTCAAATGCAATACAGGGGCTCTTTTCTCCTTTATAATCCTCCTGTTAAAAATGCACCATACTTACTTGGCAGGGGAGATACCATGATCACGAAGGTGGTTTTCCTAGGGCGAGGCTTACCCATTGCACTCTGGATGTGCTGACCCCTGCGATTTCCCCAAATGTGGGAAACTCGACTGCATAATTTGTGGGAGTGGGGGACTGCGTTCGCGCTCTCCCCTTAAAAAAAATGCAATGACCAGTCATTTTCCACAATGCAAGTCCACCATTATCTTATCATTCCTAAGGAGACATTGGATCCAGGTACCAGATATCCAGAAGGCGTAATTGCATAATAATTGATGGATGTGAATGAGTGCTTCTGTCATGGGGGTCTCCATAGTCTAGTTCTGTCATTAAGCAGTGACAAAGTCAGTCAGCACCACTACTTTCCAAAGAGGAAGCACACAGAGCCATTTCCTAGTCACCTGCTACCCCTTCAGCAAGATTGCAAAGGACATTCCAGTGTTTCAAGAGTACCTGACAGAAATTCCTATGACAAGCTTTGAGGTGAAATGTCTGAAGTTGTTAACTGCTTGGAGAGAGGAGTGAGTGCCCAGTGTGAGAACCTTTTCAGAGGAAGGGGAGGGAGTCTGAATCTAGAAGAAGATTCCCTCCTCTATGGACCTTGTGAGCATTCTTATGCAAATCCCCAGTAGCTCAAGGAAATCTATAGTAGTTTGTTCCACATTTCCTTTTTGAAATGCAGATGGGGGCTGCAGAGATGGATCCCTGGGTAAAGCCTTGCTGTGTAAGCATAATAATCTGTGTGGACGCTTAGAACCCAGTAAAAGTGATAGAGAGGAGAAACCGCGCCCCCTAGTGGGTTCTTAGTCTCATTCATGAAAGAATTTAAGAATGGACTCAAATGAAAGTTTTAGCACAATTTTATTAGATTTTAAAGAAAAATCCTCAGGGCAGGCGAGCTGGGAATTTCAGCATCTGGCTTGGGGAGGAAAATGGAAAGGAGAAGGAAAAAGCCACAATGCCATGATGGTTTACAGTCTGCAAGGTGGTTAGATACCTGGCGGGCTGCAGCCACAGGGAAGGAGCTATAGAGAAAGTTCAGATGATGCCCGGGCAACCCGAAGCATTCAGGAAAGCATGCTTAGAAAAGGGATATGAAGAAGAAGAAAAGGAGGCAGATTATGGTTTTCTTTTTGAAGAATTCAGAAAAGTGGGCAAGACTTAGAGAGACCTCATTCCTGCATCCTGGTCCACAGACCTGCACTAGGAGGCGGTGACTGTGAATATGGAGAGTTGGGGGTGGGCCGGAGAGATGGATCAGCAGTTAAGAACACTGGCTGCTCTTGAAGAGGATCTGGGTTGAATCCCAGCACCCACACGGTGACTAACAACCTCCGTAACTCCAGTTCCAGGGGACATGATGCCCTCTTCTGACCTCTGTGGGCATTGCGGGACAAGGGTGAACTTACATACATGTAGGCAATATACTCGTACACATAAAATTATCATCTTATTAATGCACTTAGTAGTCTGCCCACCTCATTAGCATAACTAAAGGTGAACTCACATTCCTAGGGGTGGTGCTATGGCCAGAGGATTGACCAGTGAAACAGGAAACATGCTTTTTTTTTTTTTTTAATCCAGATCAGAGAGCTTATAATCTTGATCAGTATCTTTTTTTTGCTCCCTTAACAAAAGTTGGACTCAGCAACAGAGGCACCCAAACCCCAGAGTTCCTACAAGGTGATGGGAGGCAGAGAGAGGGAAATCTCAGGGAGTTCTCATACCCTATGGAAAAGTGGACAGTAGGAGAGACCCTGTCTCAAACAAGGTGTAAAGAGTGGGCGGACACTCAGGGTTGTCCTCTGACCCCCACAAACACACACAGAAAATGCATGCAAACACACATACATATCACACATATACATCACACATACACATAGAGAAGGAGTTTTCGACCCGTGTATGGAACAACTATTTTTGAGGTAATGCATCTCTTTTGAACACTTTTTCTCAGATTTGAAACAGTTACAGGTGTTATTTTTTCCCCTCTTTATACTGATATTTTTCTTATGACTTTTCTTCTAGAAAACATTTCTTTTTTACAGGGTAAGGCAAACACACAGTGCAGGTTGTTGATTTGAATGGGTCAAAGTCTCTTGTTCCTTCACTCTGTCTTGTATATCACAGAAAATGGGAACATAAAAGGTCACAGCTACCTCAGTTACCTGTTCCTTAGGTTTCAGCAGAGTGGAACTTAGTGGTTTCCCTTCATACCTGAAGATGGTAAAAAGTTGTAGTTAAGTCTTATCTTGGTTTAGTTTGCATTTCAATTCACAAATAGTAATTGGATACATCAGTGGGATAAAAAATATGTTTCTTGTTTTGAGATTTTAAAAAGATTTACCTTGTGTATGTGTGTTTGAGTACCTTGTCTGTGTGCCACAGCCAAGTGGAAGACAGAGAAGGTATCAGATCCTTTGGAGACACAGGGACTCCAGGAGTGTTATGTGGGTGCTGGGATCCCAACTCTGATCTTCAGGATCACACAGCAAGTACTCCTAACAGTTGAGTTGTTCTTCCAGCCTTTAAAAGGTATTTCCATCCATGCACGATGATGGTTATCTGCATGGCAGTCATTTGCAGTGTAGGTGAAATTCAATATTTTTATTTCTTGAAACAGGGCCTCATGTAGCTTAAGTTGGCCTTGAGCTCACTGTGTGGAAAATGACGACCTTTAACTCCTGAGTCTCCTGCCTCTACCTTTCAAGCATTGGGATGACTGGAGTAGAGCCTTGCTATTGACCATAGGACCTGTTGATGAAAGGAACAGACATTACTACAAAGGAATAAGGGATGGTCTATTCTGGAGCCAAATTTGAGTGATTGGGAACACAGATTTAGGGCTCCCCAAAGATCATGTCCCAGTGAGGTGGCAATTTCATGAACTGTTATATAGTAACATAAAAGAAATAAATCAATACACTTTTTTGTGGGTACCTTGGGTAGGTGGGTTATAGTAAAGTGGGGAGAATTTTGCTTTAGGCCTGAGGCTGATCACATTCTTAGCCTCTTGGTTGGTGGCTGCTAAGATTTTGTCAATACATTCAAAGGTTTTTAATCTGTTAGTCACAGAATGTTAGGTCAGGCATAGAGATGGACAAGGAAAGGCTACTTAGGGGCTTACAGATAGCCCAAGATAAGTTATAAATGGGCTCTGGGCTTTTGACAAATTCTCCACAGTCATTGAAGTGGTAATCAGTGCATCAGCCATGCAGGAGGTTTAGTTGAAGTTTATCTGGGCACTTTCCTTCACGTCACCTTGCTGTGCAGTGGATTTTAGACACACATCATCAACCTAACTAATTCATCATCTTGCTGTATATACATGAGTCCCAGATCTATTTCTCCTGTTGAACTGTAACTTTTTACTTACTGGAAAATTTCTCTCTGTTTCCCCACCCGCTCTCCTCCAGTCAATAGAAGCATTTCTTTTGTTTAAGTAATTAAACTATTATCGATTTCTTTTTAAAAAAGTGTAATAGCTTTAATTCATTGAGAATTTCATGCATGCCTAGAGAGAATTTCAAACATATCCACCTTCAAAATCCTCCCAGATCTCTCCCCTCCATGTTCTCTTCTTTCTTTCTCTTTCTTTCTTTCTTTCTTTCTTTCTTTCTTTCTTTCTTTCTTTCTTTCTTTCTTTCTTTCTTTCTTTATTATTTTATTAGTGATTCCCATGCATGCAGAGTTTGGATCTATCCACTGGAGCACAGGTAACCTTCCAATACCAATGGCCACAACCATAATATAGAAAATGGACTCTCCCTCCCATAGAAGCCATCAACTACCAATAGTTCCTCAGCTGCATGTGGGGCCTTGTCAAGACCTGGCCCACCCATACTGGATTGTTGACTGGCTTGATCTGGAACAGCTAAACACAGTTTCTGTGAGGTTATGAGTGCAAGAGAACTGCCATGTCACAAAGATGTTGTTTCACCCTGTTGTTTTGAACCTCTGGCTCTACTGTCTTTCTGCCTCTTCTACAATGTTCCCCGAGCCTTTGGGGGAAGAGGTGATATAGATGTCTCTCCCTAGACACTCATTCTCTGCACTCTACCAGTTATGAGTCTATGATATTTCTTCAAGCAAAATCCTTGGTAGTTTTGATTCTTCTGCCACTGTGAAGAGTTGCTAAATGAGGTGGGATCCTTCTTGGAAGCCTCACCGGGGTCCCCCAAGTTCCCTGGACCATGGTATGATTCTATACCATCCAGCAGTAGTCAGCACGCAGATCAGTAGATGGGGTTCCTTTGCTTAAGGCCTGTACCCAGCTCACAGTATCCTTATCCCATATTCAGCCTCTGTTTTCAATGTATAGGTTTCAGTGCTGAGTCTTCAACTGAAAAGCCAGTCAATCCATCCAGCAGGCATGGTGGAACTCTTTCCTCAGGTGTGCACACAGGTGGGACTTAGTTGTTTCCCATTTAATTTGGATAAGAGTTTTTCCTTCCTCTCCTGCTCCATTCCCTTCCTTTCCTTCTCTCCCTCCCCTCTTCTGCTTTCCTTCCTTCCCCTTTCCTTCCCCTTTTCATCCCTCCTTCCCTCCTTCCCTCCCTCTCTTCCTCTCTTCCTCCCTTTCTTCTTTCTCCCATTTTTGTACCCAGAACAGAACCTGGGCATCACCCACAATGGACAATAACTCTATCACTGAGCTAACATCCCCGGTCCTATTTTATTTGTCTAATTGAACACGTTCCTCGGGGCCCTCTGGGAGACAGATTGGAAATCATAAACCCACAGTCCACACTGTAAGGAGTTGCCAGTTTCCCAGGTGTGGCAGACCTGATTTTAGGCCGCAGCTCTTGCAAGGCGTGATAAGATTTCCATGCTGGGCTCTCACAGTGGGACAGGGTTCCTCACAGAATGATGGCTAATCTTCTCAATATTGACCACAAGATGGCAGAAAAAACCCATGGATCTGATATGGCAGCGCCTTCAAGAAATTCGTAGCTTCAGTATCTGAGGACATCTGCCAGGAGAATTCAGAGTCTGAAGGATCACTATGCTGCCTGCCCAACCCCATGCAAATACTGCAGGTCCGAGTGCCCCCCGAGTCCTCACTGCTAATCTCTACTTTCTCTTTATTGGAGTCTATTAGGTGGAGATGATCCACTTTGAGAACTTAAAGCCCGAAGGGCCATTGGATATCTCATGCATCTTACTATTTCATTATTTCATGACTTTCATTAGTATTTATGTTTCCTACTAGAATTTTCTGTACAAAAGTAGAGATTATTTGACAACCCAAAGTGATGAATTGCTCATGGCCAGAGTTAGAGTCTGAAACACCTTCGGAAAAGGAGAGTTCACCTGCCTCTGCGATCTAATCTGTGGGGGGCAGCAGCTGCCGCTCCGTTCAGTAAGAACTCAGTACTTTGCAAGGACCAGGAATTGTGCTAAGCATTTTATATGGGGATGTTTCTTTAATCATTTGTTAATCATGTTTTATAATTCGCATTGAAGCTCTCCAGAAAGTACAGAGAAGCTAGCGAGTTTTAGGAATTTGCTCAAGGTCATGTTTTAGAAAAATGTGCATGGTTATTTTCTTTTAATTTATTTATACTACCTAGAATTAACGATGTTTCCATGTTGGAACGTGATGAATTCATATGCAAACTCCTTGCTCTCTTGACCCTGGGTTACATCTCAGCCTAAAGGGAAGAGCGCATTAGGAAATGGTTTTAGCTGTGCTACCCTGAGTCAGGGTAACTTAATCTAATCCTTAGGGTGTTCTTGGACAGGGCCACCTTGCTGACTCCAGACGGACTTGCATAGTGGTCATTAGCACAATGGGTGAAGGCACCGCACATCCTGGATGTGGCGTGGGGTCGTGGGACCAGCTCATGTCTCATCTTTTCCCTCCTGGGGAAAGGACTAACCCAATTCTCTGCTGGCTGAGCTCCACGGTCCACTGGGCACCTTAGGGACACAGTGAACTTTGCCGTCTTCTGGCACAGCAGTCTTGAGTCTGCCTCTCTGTGGTCTCCAAGAACTCACTGGGAGGTCAGGAGTCTTGGCTGAAGGTAGGAGTAGATGATTCAGGTGTTTCTGGAATGGGTCCTACGACAGGCAGCGGCTGAAAGTGGCGGAACCCCAGCGTGGTAGAATCCAGAGCCGCTGGGCCCCAAGATGGCTTTCTCAGGCTCTTCCTACCAGGTTCCTGGTACATTTCTCTCTTTATTTTCATTATCACTGCTTCTTTTCTCTCTGTTTCCTGCTCGTTAGTGAAAATCTTGGCCAGCCACAGCTCCCCAATTTCCCCGGCTGTCGGCAGGCTGTTGGTTTTCAGGAGGGAATTCTGACGTGGTCAGGTCTGCTGTGGTGTTATGCAAGGACCTTAATCGTGCTTTGTCTTGGGACTTGGCTGACTTCAGAGGCTTTTGGTTTTGTTCTCCTGCTGTAGCGACTGGTCTTGTTCCCTTCTAGATAAGGCTGCGTCAGTTCTGCTGATACAACCTGTGAATTTAGAGGGGCATTTAAAGTTAGCTGGGATTCACATTCTCAGAATTGGGAAAATCTGTGTCTTTCGAGATAGAAGAGGGCTTTTATTTGTTTTGTTCCGTTTCCTTTTCAACGTTTACGTTGCTTTGCTCTCTTCCCTAAACTCCCAGAATGCTCCCCCCACCCCCCCAGGCTCTTTGATGGCACAGCACCGCTATAGTTGTTTTTAATGAACATTATCACCAGCTGCTCAGATTTGATAAGTTTCACTGTTTTTATTTTTCAGTGTGATCAAGACCTCTTGTTAGGAGTGCTCTGAGAGGCAGAACTTACGACTTTTCTGCTTGAGACCAGGAACTCTGGACTGCAGGGGGAGCTCCACTCACTGCCTTGTGCAAGGGAGCAGGTAGAGACCTAGATACCATGGAAGAGTTGGGACGCCAGCTTGTCTGTCTTCCTCTGCAACCCTACCTGGTGTAGCAAGGGTGTGCTCTGCTGTGTAGACTGAGGAAAAGGAAGCATCAGAGCCAGCTAGAGTCAGACCCCAGGCTCCTGGAGAAATCTCCAAACTCTGGCCGCTGACTCGCGTCGCGTATGTGGAGAGAAGATACAAGACAGGGGTCCGGAAGTGCTGGGGCCCCTCCCACTGTGAAGTGTCTATACCCTGACCTTTTAGACATTCTTCATGACTATTTTAATGAAGCATGGAGGATGCTTTGGGAGGACAGATAAACAATACATTAAGTTTCCTATATATTTATGCTTATGTACAGCATGGGTTCAAAGGGTAGGAAAGAGAATTTGACACAGGAAACAGGAAGACAAGAAGGAAGTGCAGGAAGAAAGGAAGGAGGGAAGGAAGGGAGGGAGGGAGGAAGGAAAGAGGAAGGAAGAAAGGGGGGGCAGGTGTGGAGGCATAGACCTTTGATATCGGCATTCGGAGGGCAGGGCCAGGCAGATCTCTATGAGTTCCAGGTTAGACAGGGCTGTATTATGATACCCTGTCTCAAACAAAAAGAACAAAACCAAAAAAAAAAAGGAAGAAGGAAGGAAGGAAGGAAGGGAGGGAGGGAGGGAGGAAGGAAGGAAGGAAAATGGCAATCTAGTAGTTTGGGGAGGCGGAGACAATGTCATGAAACTGTCCTGTGGATCAAGAGTCTATGAAGAGGTTGTCAAGAGTGTTTTTATAAGCATCAGCCTAATTTGACAAAAATCAATTCCAGGTGTACTGGAAGTCAAAATATATGAAGTAAAACAATAATTGTAGAATATGCCATAGGAGAATACCTTCAGGACTTTGTGTGACAACCATTTCTGTAATGGGAAACGCCCCCACACTCACATTTGCTGTGTTGGCACCATTCGATGCGAGGTGCATGGCTCAATTTTCTACTCACGCAAACCTGTGAGGCGAGAGCAACTCATTTTTCCTGACTTTCAAAAAATCAAGATTTCATGTCTCAGTGGCTTTGTGAAGACTGGGTATGTGATGAGGGTGATTATATATATATATATATATATATATATACTATTTCCACTCAAGAAGCTGAAGAGTATGGGGGGGGATTTTTAGCTCTCATACCATAGGTTAACTGCAATGATATTTGTAGTAAAAATCAAGCCTCTTTAAAAATATTTTTATTTATTGCCAAATTACATTTATTTGTTTATTTACTTAGTGTGTATATGTGGGGAGAGGTGTGTGAGTCACATGGTATATGTTTTTCCCTGTGTTTATAGGTCAGAGAACAACTTGTGGCAATAGATTTTCTTCTTCTATCCTATGAGTTTTAGGAATAAAACTCATGTCCTCAGGCTTGATGGCAAGTATGTTAACCTATGGGGCCATCTAGCTAGCCCCTGATCAAGCCTCTTTCAAAAAAAAGTGTTAGATATATTCAAATTAAGATTTTTTTTTAATTATATGGTCAGGTGTAGTGGTGCACACCTTTAATTCCAGTACTCAGGAGGCAGAGGCAGGTGAGTTCAAGGCCAGCCTGGTCTATGTAGTGAGTTCCAGGCCAGCTGGGACTACAGGGAGACCCTGTCTCAAGAAGACAAAAAAAAAAAAAAAAAAGACCTGAATTGCATTCCCATTCTCAATTCTTACCACAGTCCCATGAGGCCAATGTGGGTAAGCCATTTTTTTATAACTGATAAAACTGATTGGTCTCAGCCTCCTACTAAAGGCGACCAAGTCAGACTGGGGAGTTGAGATTGGGATCTGGACGGTCATCTTCACTTTCAGTCTGTGTAACAAAGGGACAGACGTCGTTGGGTCCAGCAGCTTTTCAGAGCCTCTGCTGTCCACTGTGCCTCTCCTAGATTCTTGTCCTAGAACTCCAGGGCTTCCATAGTCCTTTTCAACTGTGTATTCACGGGTTGTTTCCTCATTAATCTGAGAGACAGTAGAGCTGGATTCCCTTGGCTTTGGACTTCTTGCACTTTGTTCTCAGTGGCAAGTCTCACAGTTACAGGACGATGGGCTGGCTTTGTAGAGCAGTGAAGAGTGCTTCTGTTAGAAACATTTAAATGTTCAGTTCTATCAGACTCATACAATTAGAATAACCAGGAAATAGCAACAGGACTCATAAATAAACATATTTTTACTATTTTAGGAAATGCTTTTCTTTATTGATTTCCTCTCTATCCTGCCCCCAAAGAACCGAGGACAGAGATGAAGAGAATATCACTGATAAAGACCATTTATCCCAGTCAGTAATGCAGAACTTCATCATTTTTTTTGTATTTCCTTATAACCTGAGTGATTATATTATATAACAGATACCTTTGCTCCAAGTCTCTCTCTCTTTCTCTCTCTCTCTCTCTCTCTCTCTCTCTCACACACACACACACACACACACACAATCATCTATCTATTATTTATCATCTTTCTATCTGTCTATCTTCTATCTACCAATCTATCAATTTATTATCTATCTATCTATCTATCTATCTATGTCTATCTATCATTTACCATCTTCTATCTACCAATCTATCAATTTATCACTTGTCTGTGTATCTATTATCTATCTATATATCTATCTACTGATCTATCTACCAATCTATCTTCTATCATCTATCTATCTATCTATCTATCTATCTATCTATCTATCTATCTATCTATCATCTATCCCCTCTGTCTCTTTTTCCCTTTCCAATAAGTAGATGGTCTATGTGTTCAGCAGCAGCCTTAGGGTGGTTGGAAATATGCATTATTCACTAATAAGTGGGCCTTCTGTTATACTGGGGGATCAGAAAAATTGCTTTCGGGGCTGGGGAGATGGGTCAATGGTTAAGAGCACCGACTGCTCTTACAGAGGACCTGGGTTTGATTCTCAGCACCCACATGGTGGCTGAGAACCGTCTTTAACTCCAGTTCCAGGGGAATCTGACACCCTCTTCTGACCTTCGCGGCATTGCACGACACGGGTGCACCAACCTACATGCAGACGGTACACGCATACACATAAAAAAGAAAAAAAGAAGATTGCTTTCACTTCCTGATTCTGAAATAAGAAGACATTGCAGGGATGACAGAGAAACAAAGTACATTCATGGGCTTGAAGGAAAACTGGAACATAAGAGGCAGGGGTTAGCTTGGTTCCACTCCTAGGAATTATGGAATCTGGAGTCATCTGCTGGCAGGGGAAGTTAGGGACCAAGTGGGACCTGCAAGCAGTTGGAACTTGTGTAACCCTCCCTGCAGTTGTGTCTCTCTTTAAACAGAAGCAATTCCAGAGGCAGACAGTTCAGTGGCCTTGGTAGATAGTAATATCCTGGAAACCCCAAACCAGTGAAGCTGACAACAATAGCCATTAAGAAATGCCTCTAAACAGGCTGCTGCATTGTCAGTGGAAAAACACACAGAACATTCCAAGTGAGGTATGTCTATTTCAAGCTAGCTTTTATCAGAAGGCTTTATAAAGGGTCAGAGGAAATGCAGGGACCTGGCTGTCTTTGCTAGATGCACCTACTTTTAAGAATCATCAAAATATTTGCTTTAGTATTAATTCTAAAAACAGATCATGCAAATGAAATCAGAGAAGAATTTATCATGAGGCATATATTGGTATGATTTTTAGTATAATTAATATCACAGACATTGCAGGAAGAAATACATAAAACAAGACCAGGTAGTTCTGACATAGGGTCAGTGGGAGACAGCTCAGACTACTGCGTTGCGATGCAAGACATGAAGGCTCTCAAAGAAACCAGTTTGGTGTTTGATCCTGGAGCTGGCTTTCCTTTTATAACAGTGTGAAGAAGCTTTGAGGGGAGCTTTCTGCAGAAAGGACAAGTTTGATTGCATTCAGGGGATGCTCACACAGTTTCTAGACTAGGCACATGACTCTCGGCACTTACGCCCGTTGGTTTGCTTGCATTCAGGGGACGCTCACACAGTTTCTAGACTAGGCACATGACTCTAGGCACTTACGCCCGTTGCTCTGTTCTGTGTCTTTACCACTGACTATCATCATTGCTAGGGAGGCTCAGCGTCACAGGCCGTCCTATGAGCTCTGTGGTTTGCTAACTTGGGTTTCAATCAAAACACCAGAGATATTTAGTGCAATGGTAACTGAAGTTTTGAACTACTCCAAAGGAATAAAAAGACATTTTCCCCCTGTGTTTCATAGGATTTTATTTTTCCAAAGAATTGTATTATTGTAAAATTGGCAAAGAAATCCTAATGCTTTGTAAATGTTTTGTTTCAGCTTGATTGGCTACAGTTTATAATCTTTTTCTTTATTTGTATGGTTTTTTATTTATTTATTTTTTTTGGTGTTTTCCAGACAGGGTCTCCCTGTAGCCCCAGCTGTCCTGGAACTCACTCTGTAGACCGGGCTGGCCTTGAACTCACAAAGATCTGCCGGCCTCTGCCTCCTGAGTGCTAGGATTAAAGGCCTGCGCCACCACACCTGGCTTATTTCTATATGTTTTCATCACCATTGGGTGAAAATCCTCAATAGATGTCTGACTACATTAGACATAACCTGAGTGGTGACTTGAATCCTGCCCCATAAGATAAGAGCCTGAGGGCCAGTGACATGGCTTTATGGGTTAGGATCCTTCCTGCCAAGTCTAATGACCTGTGTTTGATCCCTGGGACCTACATGGTAGAAGGAGAAAATGATCTTCTGCAAGTTGCCCTCTGCCCTGCACAGGCTCTTAGGCATACACACACACACACACACACACACACACACACACACACACACACTGCATATAAATAAAAAAATAAAGAGAAAAGATAGAAGAGAGATTCTTAGGGGAACTCAGACACTGAGCCTTTCCCATTCTGAGAGGGAAGTTTTTATGAATACATAGTCACGTGAGCCAGAAAGCTGGCTCAGTGGGTGGATGTGCTTGCTACCAGTCCTGACGACCTGCATTCAATCCCTGGGACCCACAGAGTAGAAGGAAAGAATCAACTCCCAAGAGTTGTTTGCTGACCTCCACACATAGGCTGTGATACACACATACACGCACACACACATAAAATAAATAAATTTAATCAAAAGCAAAAAATATGGTGAGATGGCTTAGCAGTTAATAGCACTGGCTACTCTTGCAGAAGACCCAGGTTTGGTTCCTAGCACCCACACGGTGGCTACCAACCACTTAGACATCTTCTGACTTCCATAGGCATTGAATGTGCATGGTCCACTTATATACATGCAGGCCAAGCAGTCATACACATAAAATAAAAACAAATTAAATACAAAATTTAAAAAGTAAAAAAATATATATATTCATGTGTCTCACACAGATGTTGCAGTCAACATGAACCACACTTCCTGCAGTGGTCCTTCCAATCTGAGCCTGTTGGGTAGTAATGATGTCACGGTCACTGGACTTGCCATGGACAACATACCCCTTCTGTGACAGTAGTGATGCTGGTGTCAACAAACCTGTGGTTGTTAGTCACATAAAAGAACACACACAATTATATACAACATTATATATAACTTAATGATATTACTTGTTTATGTATTTACCAATCTGAATTTTCTTTTGGTCTTTTTGAGACAGGGTCTCCCTTTAGCCCCAGCTGTCCTAGAACTCACTCTGTAGACCAGGCTGGCCTTAAACTCATAGAGAGCCACCTGACTCTGCTTCCCAAGTGCTAGGATTAAAGGCATGTGCCACCATTCTGAATTTTTATAATCATGTGAGAGTAGAATGTTACTCATAAAAATACATATTATAAAACAATCTGCATTATATATTCAAAATAACCTCATCTACCTCCTTCTCACCATATGTTTTTATCCCATTTTCTCACATTCACACATACCCATGCATATGTACACATGCATGTGTACACACACATACGTATAGCTTGTGTGTATAGTGGGCTATATGATGTAGGTTTGTATAAGTACTTTTTATGATGTTCACAAGAGCATGATCCATAGACCTTTTGGTTTACATATGGCTGCAGTTCCACACGTTCTCCACTCCTCCAGAAGAGTCTAGAACATTTATTATCTCACACTACTTTCTCAAAAGTCTGTTGAGTATAACTGATTTCTGTACTGCGGGACAGAGATCAAAGTAACTGGGCAGGTGGGGCTCTGGGCACTCCTTCACACTCAGTGGTGACTGGGTGGATTCATTCCCCTCAGCTTTCAACATGTCCTCTTCGTCTTCAGGAAGAAAACATGCACCTGCTCCTCATGCTGAGAGTCTCCCTGACGTGTAGCTCTGCTCTCTGCTGGTACTGCCTCTCGCGTGATGCCCCCTGGGGAACTCTGCATGGTCTCATGACCTTGGATGCTCTACATGCCCACCTGGAAGATGCTCTTCCTCTTTGCTGTGTAGCATATCATAAACTCAGCTTAGGAAGGGCATCTTCAGGACTTATTTTAGAAATTTTACTCTGCATAGATATGGAAATCCAAAGTCTGGCCTTGCAGAGCCTATAAGAAGGGTTTCTTATTTACAAGGTCTGGGTTCATATTATATAACCTATTGTTCCGGACCTTATGTAGCACTGAAACTTTAAACCATAGTTCCCATTGCCATCCAGAAACTTCTTTGTATCTTACATTTCCAAGAGTGACATACAGACTGGTCCAGTGTGTCTTTCAGAGCCAGGTCCTTCAGGCTCTGGGAAGCCTGACCCTTACCTAAGATGCTTACTCCATGTGCCAGTCAGCTGAGGTCTCCAGGTTCCAAGACAGAAGGGAACATGGCTGGCCAAGGATCCTAACATGGTTAGGGCATGCTCTCTGAAGCCAGAGGCCTGAGTACAAGCTCTGAACTGCCTTCAGAACTCATCTTCATTCAGCCTCAGATTCCTCATATGTAAAAGACTTATAGGGTTCTTGTGATAGGAAATGAGAATTTGTGTGATGGGCTTACCGCAGTGCTTGGTACATAATAAATGTACATTAAATGCCAGTCTTTACAATGAAAATGTCCTAACATGCTCCTTTGAGGAAAGGGTGTGCTGAGTGCCTAGAAGCGGGGCCAGTTCATGGGCCAAGAAATCTCAGGCAATAGAACCTGAATATGCCCTGTCCCTCCTGTAATGAAGAAGAATGCAAAGGATGCTTTCTTTAGAGCAGGGTGTGGGATCTGTGATCACCATCTACATCCAGTATCATAAAAGAATGAGAGAGAGAGAGAGAGAGAGAGAGAGAGAGAGAGAGAGAGAGAGAGAGAAAGAGAGAAAATGGAATCAGGAATGTGCCTGGACTTGGAGGTGAAAGAACATCTTATCCATGTCTGCCTTGAGAAATAATCCTGTACCATAACAGGATAGAGCCACCTGTGACATTAGTAGGAAACAACCACGGAACTTAGTCTCTCACATTTTCAGTAATTTCAGGGGTTTGATTATAGGTAGGAGTGAGAGCAGCTCCCAGAAGTAGTTCATGCTGGCTGGAAAGCCAGAGGATAACTGACAGAGTTGTGTTGCTGCTCAAATATTTATTGAATCAGCAAAATTCTTCCAGCTTTTGTTTGGGTTTAAGTCCTGGGGGAGAAAACAGCAGGTGGAACCTAGAGGCAAAGTATGCTCAGATGTTTCTTCAGAGGAAGGCCCTGGCAGAATGCCTGAAGGGGACAGGCCCTGGATCTAGAAACTTCCATAATAGGACCTGAAAGAATGTGTTGTGTCCGTGTCCATGGCAGTAGAGGACAAGGGCTTCCTAACTGCCCTTTCTGTCTGATCTTGTGACTTGCAGTTGAGGATTTTTGTGGAACTGGACATTTTTTTTTTTTTACACTGGTTGGCTTCATAGACCTATCCTTGACAGAAGTCTGTTTCTTTAATTCCATTTTTGTTTGCTTTTTTGAAACAGAGTCTCACTATGTAGTCCCAGTTGGCCTGGATCTCACTACATAGACTGTCCCCAGCTGGCCTCCGTCTCATGGTAATCTGCCTATCTGTGTGCCCTGAGTGCTGGGATTAAACTCATGCCCTAGCATGCCCAGCCTATCTCTTTTATTCTTTTTTTTTTTTTTTTGGTCTTTTCAAGACAGGGTCTCCCTGTAGCCCCAGCTGTCCTAGAACTCACTGTGTAGACCAGGCTGGCCTTGAACTCACAAAGATCTGCCTGTCTCTGCCTCCCGAGTGCTAGGATTAAAGGTGTGCGCCACCACACCCGGTTCTCTTTTATTCTTATTTCATGTATTATTTAAGGTTAACACCCAACAAACAGGTAGTGCTGGTTGAAATCAGCAGCAGCAGCAGCAGCAATGATATTGGACCATCTGACATAATGAATGAGGGCTTGAAATCAGGTGCTGTCGGCCATTGAAACCTTGATTTCTCTTTCTTAGTTGGGTGACCTTAGCCAGATGACTTCATTATTTGGGTTTCCAGCATCCTCATTTGAAGACCGTTTAGAGATTTCGAGTCCTTTTTATCCTACCTGAACATGCAATGGTGTCTAGGCCTTGGTCCATGATGTGAGAGTGTTTTCCCCTACAATGGTCTCTTTGCATTGGACAGCTCTCATTCCTTATTACTCTGTAATGAACTCTGTCTCCTACGCTATAAACACCACATGAACACAGGGAAGATAGTTCTGCTGGTAACGTGCTTGAGGAGCTACCTGAATTCCATCCCTAGAATGTATAAAAAATTTAGGTAAGCTCTGTGATCCCAGCATTGGGCTCATAGAGGCAGGGGGATGCTTGGGGGGCTCTCTGCCCAGCTAGACTGGCCTAATTGGTAAGCTCCAGGAGGAGCTTGAGACTCTGTCTCAAAGGAGGTGGACAATGTTTCTGAGGGTGGCATCTCAGGTTGTCCTCTGGTCTCTACACACACACACACACACACACACACACACACACACACACGTACACTTGAGCACACATGGATTAAGAAATCAAATGAAACAATAAATGAGAATATCTAGTCTAGTCTCTGAAACTTAGTATGTATCTAATAAACAGTTTTATGTAATTATTTCTTCAGTTAGACACATTGAAGCAGTCAAATTCATCCCTGAGTCCTTCTATTCCCATTGGGACTCTCTCCTGAGTCTGTGTACCACTTACAGAGCTCACAGAGAAACAATAAACTTCTTGATAACTTATTTAGCAGATGTAACATATGTCAGCAATAATAACTTCTGTGCTTTCCCCTGGAAAGACTTGGTAAGTCTGATGTAGACTCTATATCTGTTCTATTATAAAATGCCAGAAAACTGCACTGGGTGATTATTAGAATCAGTGCAAGACAATGACCAACTCTATAAAACCCCAAATAAGAGGACAATTGTGTGTCTGTTGGGGAGACGACAAGTCATTCCTGACCTGAATTAACCAGGAGGTTCAGCCAAACCTTACTATTCTTCCTGAGTGACAAAGGACCCATGCCACAAGAAAATGGATGCCTCTTTGAAGATGAAATTTAAGGAATGCTTTAAAGATGATTCAGGAATGTGTAATTCCAGGCACAATATCAAAACTTGATTTCACGAGGGACAGCTTGAGAATGAGGAACTCACTGCAGTAGTGTTTTTTAAAAAGTATCTTATTTATTGTTTTTATTTTATGTGTATGAGTGTATTGCCTGCATGTATGTAAGTGTACCCATATCATGCAATACCTGTGGAGGTCAGAAGAGTGCATTGGATCCCTTGGAACTGGAATGACGATGGTTGTTAGCCATCACATGGGTGCTGGGAAAACCAAACCCTGGTCCTCTGCAAGAGCAGCCAGTGTTCTTAACAGCTGAGCCATCTCTCCAGCACTTGCAGTAGTGTTTTCAGGGTGAAAATTTAAGGGGATGGTATCCAGGCCATTCCATTCTACTTCCTTCCTACTTCCCAGAGCTCAGTGCTCTGACATGAGAACAAGGACTTTGAGGGCCTGGCAGGGCTCAGCTTCCAGCTCACAGCCAGGCTGATTGTAGTTTTACAAAGACAAAGCTAGGCTGTGTTCCAAGAACTTTATCTCTTTATCCTATTCAAAGGGATGCTGGAGTTTGCAAGCCACGGATAAAAGATCCTTTTTTCTGCTTTAAAAAATCAGAATAATTTAAAAAGGACTATATGTACAAACCTAGAAAATGATGTGGCAAGCATATGTATAAAAACAGAGAGATTTTTGAGATTCTTGGGTGCCCCATTACATCAAATGAAGAACAAGAAATCGATACCTAGGACAGAGCCAAGGATCCAGTAGCCAGAGCAATTGCTTATCTTCTTCAGACACTGATAAAACATGGCTGCATTCTACCACCAGTCCCAGGGTGTGTTACTCTTCCTGAGATTCAAGTTCTGGGGAAGGGTTTGGGTTGCTCTAAAGATCCAGTGTGGAAGGAGGAGTGTGGGATACCTTGATTGACAAAATCAAAGGGATTGATGAGTTTAGCAATGCGTAGTTAGAGGCTGCAGCTTGAACACTGGAAGTATTCTGGGCAGGGCAAGCCTTCCTCTAAAATCACCTCACACTGGCAGGTGATGATTTGACTTGGAGTGAAGCTTTCCCAATCAATCAGCTTTTAATGAGGAGTGAAGTACAGCATCAGATAGCCATCCCAGGGACTCCTCACTGAGTGAGAACTCCACAGGGCAAGGTGCCTTGGCTGAGCTAATCTTACCAAAAAGAAAAAAAAAAAATAAAGAGAAAAGAGGAAGGAACAAGGAAGAAAAGAAAGGAGAAAAAGAAGGAAAGCGCTAAAGCAGATCTCGTCACAACCACCATTACCCAGTAAGTTCCACGCTGGCAGGATGCTGCTCTCCCTTCCACCAATCCTCTATAAAGGACACCTCCCATCCAGTTCTCCCCAGACCATGTGCAGACAGAATGTGCCAACAGTATCTGTCCCCAGAAAGAAAACATTTCCTCTAGATCAGCTCTGTCCAATACCACTATAACCTCACATTCAGAAGGCACCATGGACAGGGAGTAAAAGCACTTGCGGTCAGGTTTGAGGGCTTGAGTTCAACTCCTGGGACCCACCCGCAACTGTCCTGTGACTTCCACACATTATGAAATGTGAAGGGACACACACACATACATACACACACACACACACACACACACACACACACACGGGGGGTATAGGAGGGTGTAGAAAGGGGAGGGGGTAAAGATGATTAAGGTGTTTTGTTTGATATGCATAAAAGTTCAATAAAGTATACATTAAAATAGGGCTGGCATGGTGGCACACACCTTTAAACTCTGCACTTGAGAAGCAGAGGTGGGCAGATCTTTGTGAGTTCAAGGCCAGCCTGGTCTATATTGTGAGTTCCAGGCCAGCTAGGGCTACAGGGAAACCCTGACTCAAAAAGAAAATAAAGTTAAAATATTCTAGGTTGTTGCAAAAAAGTAAAAATGACAAGTACAATTAATGTTGATAATATATATTTCACCTCATTTGATATATCAAAAATATTAGTAGCTTAGTGTTTAATCCATATAAGATTAAAAATGAAATATTTTATATATGATCCTTGTGACCTCATGAATATTTTACATTTACAACGTGGTAAGGGTTGAATATTGTGCCACTACCTGTCCTATGTTGCTGTCCTAATGTACTTCAAAATGTGAAGTTATTTGGGAATGCGGTTATTACAGGTATTGTTAGTTTAGATGAGGTTATGCAGGTCAGTGTAGGTCTGTAATCCCATGGGACTATTGTCCTTATGAAGGGTGAAGATTGGATATAGAGCTGTGCATACAGGCAGGCATCAAGTGCAGATGGAGTATGCTGTCCAAATGAGGAACGGTCAGACCCTACAAGAACTGTGGGCAATGCCGGTGCCTTCGACACAGCATGCTTGGGTCCCCAGCCTCTGGGGAGAGGAGACAGTGGATTTCTGCTATTTAAGCCACTCAGTGCAAGGTTCTTTGTCACACCAGCATGCTCTAGTTTCATTTCTGTTGCACTGACAAAAATCAACATAGGAAGGAAAGGTTCATTTATTGGATGTCAATACTATACAAAAACGTACAGACCATCCCTTTGGGGGAAGTGGAGTTAAGCACTCAGGCAGCCACCTCTCACATCAACCACATCTGAAGTCAGGAGCAAAGGGACAAAATATGCATTCCTGCTGCTTTGCTTTCTGCTTCTTACACAATTCGGGGCTCAGCTTACGGCATGGTGCTGCCTATAGAGGCTGGGTCTTCCTATATCAAATAACAATCAAGACAGTCCCTCAAAGACATGTCCACAAGCCAACCTGCCCTAGATAATTAATTCCTCATCAATATTCTTTTCCTAGGTGATTCTAAGTGTGTCAGGTTAACAGATAAAACTATCCAGCATACAGTTCTGGCAAATCACTGCAACCCATCTTTTTTAAATTTTTAAATTTTTTTATTTATTTTTGTATGTGTATAAATGTACTGTCTGCATGCAAGTTTGTGCACCCGTGTCGTGCAATGCCGCAGAGGTCAGAAGAGGGTGTCGGATTCCCCTGGAACTGGAGTTCTCCTGGAATTGGAGTTTCAGACGGTTCTCGGCCGCCATGTGGGTGCTGGGGATTGAACCCGGGTCCTCTGTAAGAGTGGTCGGTGCTCTTAACCGCTGGGACATCTCTCCAGCCCACTACAACCCATCTTAACAAAGATCCGGCACCCTTCCTTAGCCACATGTGGGTAGTGGCTTTCACACAGCATCACATAGAACTGGGGTTCTGATGTTCCAGCTTTGTGTTGAAAATACCCAGTCTTGCTGGGCGTGGTGGTGCACCCCTTTCATCCTAGCACTTGGGAGGCAGAGGCAGGTGGATCTTTGTGAGTTCAAGGCCAGCCTGGTCTACAGAGCGAGTTCCAGGACAGCTGGGGCTACAAGGAGACCCTGTCTTGAAAAGACCAAAAAAAAAAAAAAAAAGAAAAAAAAAGAAAATATCTAGTCTTTCATTTTATATTGTTGCAGCTTATCTGAAGTGTGTGTGTGTGTGTGTGTGTGTGTGTGTGTTGACAGTATTTGAATTTTCTTCCATTTTATGCCAAAGCAAATGCAAATACACTTTATTCTATTCTGTGTTTACTGAGCTGAGTTGCTGTGTTTGTGTTTCTGATTCACAGTTGCCATTTTTTTTTCCTAGTTCTTTTTATGAGTAGTCGATTTTCTGGTAAACTTCAAGCATGGTTTCTTAAAGAGAAGGGAGCTCATGTGGGTGAAGAAGATGAGCCCAGATGAGAGGAAATTGCTCAAAGATGGCAGGTTGGGTGGTCACAGAGCTGGGGTAGAGCCCTGAGGGCTTCCTTTGTAGCCTGGTCCTGCGCATCTCTCTGCATCAGACTCACTGATTCAGGTCAGTTTCTCCAAGTCCTTTGCTATGTATGTTGGGGTGTTACCTGCTTCTTCCTCGTCCTCCAGGTGAGGATGGTAAGGGTCTGAGATAAGGAAAACAGTCTAGGGACAGGAGGAAGCAGTCTCTATGTCTTTTCCATCAGAACCACCTCAGTGTAACGTGTAGAAAGGCAGTTGCCTGTCTACATCTGAGCGTTTTTAGCAGTCTAAAGACCAAATGTTTGATGATGTGCACATTTTAATGCTTCAATTTCTTGGTTACACAGAAGCCATCTGTGGGGCACAGGGGAGCTTGGAGAATGATTGTATTTTGTTTTTATTGTACTCGCCTGGCTGTGTGAATATCCCCCTTCCAGCTCGTACAGCAGTGTGGATCATTTGTAAACTTTTTAAAGCATTATCTTTCTTCCGTTATGATAGCAGTGTATGGTTAATGGAGAAACTTTAGGAAAAAAAAGCGGGTCTTCAGCACAGCCATAAATAAATAAAAATAACAGATAATCATAGCATTCACATGGAACGAATCAAAATATGGATATACTTTCTTCAGTGGACTATGTGTTTGTATGTGTTTGTATGCATGTGGGGTGTGCACGTTCATGAGTGTGAGTGCAAGCACACATGTTCCACAGTTCCACAGTGTGCATGTGGAGGTCGGTCTGCGTCTATACCATCTACTCTGTTTGATTCAAGGTCTCTGGTTATTTGCCACTGTGCACGCCAGTATCTGAAAGTAAGGACTATACATGCGGTTTACCATGCCTGACTTTACACAGGTTCTGGGGACTCAAACTCAGGCTCTCATGCTAATGGAACAAGTACTTCACCCATTAACCCATTACTTCAGCTCTCCACTGTGTTTTCTAAAACAGATGAACATAACATTTACATTATATTGCTTCAACAGCCATAGGCTCATCCTGTGTAGTTCGTTTTATAACTCGCCTATTTTCACCCTTTACCCCACTGCTTTCTGTGGATGGATCTGATTTCTGGTCATTCTCCTGGGCTCAGATGGTTCACATAACACAAATCTTTTCCTACCATCACCATGCTCTAACTGAACCTGGTTAGGTCCTTATTCTCCAGGGAGACAAGTTGGGATCAGGGCTTACATTGCCTCTGGGGCCCAACCATAACTTTGGGGTAGTCCTAGGAAAGAGGAAGTTGGGGATCACAGAATGGACTAGCCATTCTCACAATGGCTTCTTTGGGGAGCCCCAGAATTCAGTTTTCTAATAGGTTAATTTTCTACATGTGGAAAGGCCCATTTTTGGACAGTTCTTAGATTTATGTCTGAGCCGTTCTGTGGGTTTAGAAGGACATTACTACTCTGTGATGCCAGAGTGTGTCAGAGAAAAGAACTTTGAGTTCAGGTGAAGTCAACATATGTCAAATATAATCTCAGCTCAGTGTTCAGTGGATAAGCAAGGTTGCACGACATCTAAAACATGCATCCAATTGACAGACAGTGGAGCTCATATGTCCCATGATTGCTACGAATGCAGTTCAGAACATCTGTCGATAACCATGCCATGTTGCTCTGTTAGAAGTTTGGACACTCTGCTAGTACCTGCTGTGTAGGCCTGTGGCTGGCCCCTCTCACTCTATAACATACACCTCCATGGTTGCAAGTAGCAAAGAACATGTCTACCTTATATTTCTCACTATTGTGCATATAGAACCTAGATAGGCATTGGGAAAGGAGTTGATTGTTGTAGTAGCTACTTTTCTGTTGCTGTGATGAAACACCACATCCAAGGTGACTTATAGAAGGAAGAATTTATTGGCCTTACAGTTCTAGAAAGATAATACTCCATCATGGCAGGGGCAGGCATATCAGAGCTGAGGGTTTACATCTTCAAGCAGGTACAAGAAGCAGAGAGTAACCGGAAATGGGGTGTGTTTCTCAGAGCCTGGGCCCATTGCCATGCTTCCTCCAACAAGGCCACCCCTTTGAATTCTCCACAAGCAGTGCCACCAACTGGGGCCAAGTATTTGAATACTTGAGCCTATAGGGGACACTTTATTCAAACCCCACTGTTGTCTAGATGGGTGGGGGGGGCAGTCAATGATGCTCAACCACATCTGTGCCCAGTGATTCATGTTCCTGCTCCTCTAACACATTTAACTAGAACACTTCATTTTCCATTATGAGAGGGCCCTGAATTCCCTCCTTCCAGGAATAAGGAAAAAATTCTTTACTTAGCACTGTTTTTTTTCTTTTTTTAGATACATTTGTTCACCCACTCCAGACAGTCTTGATACCATGTTGAGCATAACAGAGTGGTGAAGGGAGAGGGTTTCCAGCATGCTAGGAATGAAAAATGGCTTCTCTGGTTTCTTCCTCCACTTAAAAATGAAAACATACTTTCTACAAATACAGATGACAGCAATGTTTGCATAGGTAATTATAAGAATTCCTCTCTCCATTTGTCTGGGGAAATCAGCTGTTTCAAAGAAGACAGAAGAAGAAAAGCTTTCTCTTAGAACTTTCCTCCCTTGATCACTTTCTGATTATTGGGAGTAGGGTTTGATAATTTCCTTTTCTCAGAAACTCTGTGCTCAGCTCTGAATTCTCTTCACTGTGTTCCTGCCAAGGTCCCTATTGTTCTTTTCTGAAGCAAAAACAAAACAAAACAAAACAGATGAGTCCACTTTCAGTGGACTCGGAATAATCAAGCATCCCAGCATTTGTCCACTGTGCGGCTCTAGACAGATCACCCCCTGCATCCAGAGGTGGGCCTCTCCTTTGCATGGTGTATGAGTGCTAGGTTGTAAATATGATAGGGAGTTCCTGGGGAAGTGGCAGGCTTGTGAAAGCAGTGGCATGTTCTCCTGTTTCTCAGAGCTGACTAAAAATTAAGGTAACATCAACAACATTTACTACTATTTATTTACAATCTAATATGGGCCACGCATCTAACCTGCCTGCTCTTCTTGAATCCACCGGATTGTCATATGAGATAGGCATTGCAAATTCATTTTGTAGGTGAGAAACATGACTGTTCTCTTGACTATGATTGACAGAACTATAATTGGAAGCTTGATACGTCTAACTTTCTAGTGGATTAACTCAAGTCTCTTGTTTCTAAAACTTAGCCTGTTCTGTGTGCATTGCACTTTGTTGTATGAAGAAGCTTCCCTGGTGAGCATTGAGGGATGTATTAGTATTATCTCTACCCCCTGTTCTGCTATGTTCCCTGAGCCTTAGGCGTAGAAGTTCCACTGTAGATGTGTCACTTAGGGCTAAGCATTTCTCATACATATGTTCTCTGTGTGTGACCAGCTGTGGAACTCTGTAATAGCCTCTGTCTGTTGCAAAAAGAAGCTTCTTTGATGAGTGGTGTATAGTATACTCATTGCCGTTCTTCCTTTCCATTTTCCTGGCTCCTGCTGTTACATCAGGATATATACTCACATATAAGAGATTGGTGGTGAGATCCACAAATAAGGGAGAACATATGTCACTTGATTTTCTGAGTCTATGCTACTTCACTTTAGTATAACAGTTTCTAGTTCCATCCATTTACCAGGTAGGTGAGTCTGTGCTGCTGAAATTCTTCACTAATGACTCCCACGCAGTAATCACACTGTTCAGCCTCAGCTTCCATCATATCTTCTCAGTCTCCTGCCTCCTTATGTTCTGGATAAGGACTACTGAGATTCCATGGGGCCAAACTGAACAATCCATGTAGCTTCATCTTACTGCTCTATACTTACTTAGTCACATCAGCAGACTTTCTCTTGGCGTCCACAGATTTCAATCTCAGTGAAGAGGGAAGTGACTTCCAGGGAAGCCACTATTGTGTCTATCACATGGATTAAAAAAGACGAGTAGGGGAAAAGTCACCAAGAAAATATTATATTCAGGAGAGATGGGAGAGAGTCAGTGGGCAACAAGGATGAGAGAGAGAGAGAGAGAGAGAGAGAGAGAGAGAGAGAGAGCAAGAGAGCTGGATGTCAGATGAGATTTGGTATCCTGGAACTGAAGGAACATGTGGGTAGGTGTCCCTGGGAATAGGGGACCAAAATGCAGGCAGTAAAGTGATGCACTTGTACTTCATGAAGACAGTGGATTATACCTAGGAACAAATTTAAGGTATCAAGAATAGATTCTGGAGAATCACTGCAATAAAGAGAAGAGATGGTGGTGGCAGCACTAACATGGATTCAGATTCAGAAGGTATTTAAGAGGTGAGGTTCACTGAGGTGTTTATCTGCTCCGCTGGTAGGGAAGTAGTGGTGTTGGGTGACTCCAAGAGTCTTGGTATGAATATCTGCATGACCAGAAGCCCCTACACTGAGCAGGATGCTTTGAGGGTGTAGATGTATGGGAAGAGTCCGTGGGCAATGTTTTGGACCTAGTTACCATTTATGCTGAGCTGTTGTGTCCACATACTAATGTGTTATAAAAGTTTCCTTATTTCAAAATGGGTGGTGAGATGTCATACTATGCTGATATCAGATTGTTGTGAGGAGAAAATTAAAAATAAATGCTTAAGTTCTTTATGACTATTAAATTGTTAAAACTATTAAAAGAATTATTTTCATGTTTCAAAAATTCCCCCTTCTACATCTTCCTTAAAATATTTTAACTTATTTATTTTTATTCTATGTATATGAGTGTATTGCCTGCATGTATGTAAGTGTATCTGTGTTGTGCGGTGCCTACAGAGATCAGAAAGGGGTGTCAGATTCCTTGGTACTGGAGTTATGGATGGTTGTTAGGCACCATGTGGGTGGTGGGAATCCAACCGGGTCCTGTGCAAGAGCAGCCAGTGCTCTTATTTGCTAAGTCATCTCTCTAGCTCCTACTATATCTTCTTCAATACTACATGTTCTACTTATTTGGTCATTTCCTTTTATTTATTTATTTTTAGTTTTTTTTTTTTTTTTCTTTTTGAGACAGGTTTTCCCTGTAGCCCCAGCTGTCCTGGAACTCACTACGTAGACCAGGATGGCCTTGAACTCACAGAGATCTGCCTGCCTTTGCCTCCTGAGTGCTGGGATTACAGGTGTGTGTCACCATGCCTGGCTAGTTTTTATTTTATTTTATTTTAATCGAGACAGGGTCTCACTTGAACTGGCTACATAGACCTATCTGCCTCTGCTTCCTGAGTGCTGAAGTTAAAGGCATGTATCACTATGCCTAGCCTTCATTTCTTTTTTTTTAATATATCTTTTTAAGTGTGTGTGTGTATGTGTGTGTGTGTGTATGTGTGTGTGTGTGTGTGTGTGTGTGTGTGTGTGTGTGTATGTGGGTATGTGGGTATATGCATGTAAGTTCAGGTGCTCACAGAGGCCAGAAGAGGGAGCCAGGTCCCCTGGAGTTACATGTAGTTGTAAGTTACCCAACGTGAGTACTGGGAACTGAAGTTGAGTTTTCTGCAAGAGCATCAAGTGCTCCTAACTTCTGAGCAACCTCTACAGCCATGTTTGCCCAGGTTTTTTTTTGGACGGCAATAATCCTGGACAAAGCTGTGCGTAGACTGGAGGAAGGTCAGAGTGTGAGGATGAGGTGGGGGAAGAGCCAAAGTGTTTGCTGTGGAGAGGGAGCTGAGAAGACCCTCCGGGAAGGCCCGCCATCTTTGTGCATCTCCCACCTGCCTCAGGAGGATTCCTTTTCCATTTTGCACACAACGTTGCAGAGATTTAACATTTTTATTCATTAGTTTAATTTTATGTGTATGAGTATATTGCCTGCATGTCAGGCAATGCTCACAGAGGTCAGAAGAGGGTGCTGGATTCCCTGGAACTGGAGTAAAGAATGGTTGTTAGTCACCATGTGGGTGCTGTGACTCGAACTCAGGTCTTCTGCAAGAACATCTAGTGGTCTTAACTGCTGAGCCATCATCTCTCCAGCCCCAGAAGCAATTTTTGTATTAAAATCTTTACTCAATGGATTAAGTGACCCTTATGCTAGATCTATTGTGTTGTGATTGTACTTTTGCCTTTATTAATTCAAAAATGCTTTCATTGAGCAGAATCATTATTCATGGTGCTGTGTGGCAGAAGGGCATCTTCATATCATATATATTTAATTTTTTAATTATTTATTTATTTGTTTATTTATTTGTGTGTATGAATGTACTGCTGCATGTTGGTTTGTGCACCCGTGTTGTACAATGCCGCAGAGGTCAGAAGAGGGCGTCAGTTTCCCCTGGAACTGGAGTTCTCCTGAAATTGGAGTTACAGACAGTTCTCAGCCGCCATGTGGGTGCTGGGGATCGAACCCAGGTCCTCTGCAAGAGCAGTCGGCGCTCTTAACCACTAGGCCATCTCTCCAGCTCCATATCATACATGTATTATGCATTGAGCGTGTCTCCCCTCCTCTGTCCCTCTCCCATTAGCCCCCTCTGTTCTTTTCCTTTCAAGGCACTTTTCCTTTTACTGCACTCAGTGGCCCACAGTACTGTGTTGGGACTGGGGCAGCTCTCAGCACACAGAGCCCAAGTGGCCATGTCCAAAAGCCTGCTCTCTACAGGGGGAGAGAAACTCTGGTGTGCTTTTACCCCCTGGAGGAACTCAGTGAACTGACACTGTCCTGGCCCACCAGAGAAGAATCTGGCTGCCTGACACTGATGTTTTGACACAGCTCCTCATGCAGAGACCAACCAGTTCCTTGAAAAATGAAAACTCTTTTTATTATTATTATTTGCTGTTTTTTTTTATTTTAATACTCCAAAGCTTCTGAGAGCTAGGCAATACATATTTCTTGAAGTGAACTAAATGATCCCTTTCAGTGTCATTTCTATTATAAAGAAGACTCAGAAATGGCAACAGCTCCCTTTGGCAGTATTTCAGACACAGAAAGAGTCTATAGGAGCAATTAACGTGCATTCCACAGTCTAAGGGGGCACTCTCAAATCTGGCTTCCTACCCCATTGACTCATAATTTTTCCTAGGACTGGAGCTCTTCTCTGGAAGGTACTTAGTCAAGTTTTCCATCTGTCCCTGCTCTAATTCCTGGTGTGTAAAATGAGGCTCAAGTTCTTTAGTCTGCCTAGGCTACAGAGTAATATATCCTTTCTTTCTGCAGGAAAAAAAAAAAATCACTCAATGCATAGAATTAAAAAAAAACAAACCAGAAGCAGACAGGCATTGTCTGGGATGCATAACCTTCTGTATCAGTTTGGCTCCTTCCTCGCTTACTTGAAGCTCTGGTAATGACTTACACCTTGACATGATTCCTGAGGTGACATTTTGCTGTATAGATGTAAGATAAGACACTGACACCCGTTTTGCATCTGGGAGGAAGTTGTTACTGTAGCATTTGTAGCTCGAGAAATCTTTGCATGATTTATTCCCCAAACATATTATAACCAAAATGTTCCTGATAATTTCAAGTTCATATTAATTTTTTTTTTTTTTTTTTGCCATTCAGAGAAAGGACAATTTGGGCAAATAAGTGCTCATTAAAATTTATTTAGAGGGAGTATTTTCCATTAGGGCGTTTCATTATTTAAGAAGAAAATAGAAGCCTATGCAAGTGCTACATAATGCTCACACCAACGTGGCATTTCAGATAAATTATGTTTAGATAAAGATAAACGTGTTTGGGCTTGGAAGACCAATTGATTCTAATGGCTACAGTAGTTTCCGTAATTATAAACCAGGTTGAAAGGAATTGTTAGAAACAGGGATGAGCCCAAAGCAATCCACTAACAAGCCTAGAGGAAATTACTGCTTTCTTGCCTAACCACTTCTCCTTTTGCAACTGTAGTTGGGATCTCTATTGTGGAGCAGGCCCATGCGCGTTGCTGTGAACTCGTGGGTGGTTAAGGAGAGAGAGAGGGTGAAGAGAGGGTGGTAGATACCGGAAGAACACAAGCTTTGCCTCAAGGTTCCATAGTCCATCATTTTTAAGGGCAAGGAAGTGTGGTTAGGGTCAGATTGGGATCTGGGCACTAGTGTGCAGCTTCAGAATGTGGTTATGCACATGTCACTCTGAGGGGCTCCACTCTTCATCTGCATATTCTCCTTGCAAACTGTTTCACACTGCACATTCTGAAGACTCCTCCTGTGCCCGAAGAGTCTTTCTATCTATGCCCTGGGTAGTCTACTCCCTCCCTATCCTCTCTCCAGGTCTCTTCGGTGAGCTTCTTTTGATTTCTCCATCTTCCCTAACTGGTGTATTCTACATAAAGCTTCATGTTGACTCTCTCCTGTTTTTCTTTCCTACAACCCTCAACCCCTCCTGGAATCCAACATATTTCAGAGAACTTCATGTGTCATCTTAGGAGGCAGATGGCTAGTTACTTCTGCCTTGATTCTGAATGGGAAATCTAGGTCGGTCTCCTTGTTTCCCAGACCTGCTTCCTGCTGGGGCAGAGGGAGCACGAGTGCAGACCAGGTAGAGAGAGTGTTTCTTACCCCGGCCCTGGTAAGGAGCCCATTAGTGCCTAGAAACCCTGTTTCACCATTGGTGATCATCCTGCAGAAGGTCTTACAGGGAATGCTGAAGATAAAACAAGATAGTGAATGGACAACGCAAGCACAGTGCTTCTGAGCCAACCAACCTGGATTCCACAGGCTTCTGTGTGCTGCATCCCGAAGTGTTTACTGTTCTTTGATCTCACTGCGTCCCTAAGTCTGCAGCTGGAATGTGGTTGGCAGTTAATAACCAGAGTGACACCATCAGACCCTTCAAAATTTCCTTTATTCAATGCATTAAGTGGAATGTTTACTTCTGGTATCAGCTGTGCATATGATCAACATTTATTTGCATTTCTAAGTAGCTGGTGTGCCAAGGTTTGGAACTTTTAAATGACAAGAGCTAAATCAGATTCTCTGTTCACACAAAGAAATTCTCAGTGAAAACTCATGATGGATTTTATCTTTATGTCATTTAGCATATATTAGGATCAAGCCTCAACTCTTCTATTCACAGAGTGATGTCCACCAAGCTTACCATGTGGAGTACGTGCCCATCCACTTGAACAACACGGTTGGCAATAAATTTAAAATTTTAAAAATGCTATTAGTTTCCCTTGTGTTATTCCACAAATTAACCAACAGCTGGCTAGCTTGAATTTTATCAGGGATAATAACTCAAAATAATGCCTGTATGGTAAAATGGATTTTAGTTTTAGACAATCAGTTACTTCTTTGAAATGATGTGTGTGTGTGTGTGTGTGTGTGTGTGTGTGTGTGTGTGTGTGTGTTCCTTCCTGGGGATTGAACTCAGGACCTCATGCACATCAGTGAGGAATTCTATGGCTGAGGTACACTCTTAGCCTTTGCTCTTCAATGTTAAAACACTATTTCTTGTACTCATGTGTACAATAATAAATAAACACTATTTATTGCAGCTCTGTGGTGACCAATGTTAACTGTCTTTGATTCTTCAGGAAAACAAAATCGATGATAACATTTTCAGAAAAGTCATCATAAAACAGAGGGAGAGAGAGAGAGAGAGAGAGAGAGAGAGAGAGAGAGAGAGAGAGAATTAAGGTGTTAACTTTATCCCAGCATATTCATGGGGAACCTGAAGCTGTAGGCCCGTGCTCTCTGTTGGCCACTTTGAGTTTCATGATGGGAGGTCAGTGTCCCTTACATCTAGGCATGAAATCATGGAATCTTCCTAACAGCCTGGCTTTGGGTTCTCAGGCTCTTTTGTTCTATTCAGGCTGGAGGAAATGAGGAAAAGCCTAGGACTTTCTTGTAGAACAGTTAAGTGGCACATTTCCTTCATAATGCCTTGGGGCATCTTCAAATAACTGTACTTTCAGACTTAGGTAATGATATATGTTTAGTTTTAATTTAAAACCTTAACTTTAAGATTCAACATGAACTTTATCCTCACATGAGATGCTCATTAAAGTCAAGTGTTATTTATTTTATTCCTGGGAAGTTGTTATGTTTAATTCCACTGCAGAACTTGACATTCATTCTTGTTAAGATTCAACTTAGTTCTGCTCATTGTGAATGCAGACAGAAAGGGAATGGGGGATGAATAGAACAGGTAAAGTACCTGTTCCTACTTGTAAGAAACTTTAATTCTCTTCAAACTGAATTTTTTGAAAAAACATATCTTCTATTTAAAAAAATATGTAAGTGAGCCAAGCGTGGTGACACATGCCTGTAATCCCAGCACTTGGGAGGCAGAGGCAGGCAGATCTCTGTGAGTTCAAGGCCAGCCTGGTCTATATAGTGAGTTCTAGGCCAGCTGGGGCTACAGGGAGACCCTGTCAAAAATATGTAAGTGGTTAGAAAAGAAAACGCAGAGGCTAGAGATAGAACTCAGTGATAGCATGCGTGTTTAGTATATGAGAAGCTCTGGGCCCATGGCCCATGCTAGCTCTCTCTCACTTCTCCAGGAAAAGATTAAAGAAAGGAAGTACACACATGTCTCCCTCATTGGAAACTGTTCTATACAGAACTAAAGAGAAAACTTGAAGGGTACAACCTAGCAGTGGTCATTCCTGAACCAGCCAGTCACTTAGGAATTTGATTGACTTAAAATATTTTTTTTATTATTTTATTTTATGTGTATGAGGGTTTTGGATGCATGTATATAAATTCACCCATGTCATGTAATGCTCACAGAGGTCAGAAGAGGACATCAGATCCACTGGAACTGGATTTACAGAGAGTTGTTAGCTGCCATGTGGCTGCTGGGAATTGAACTCCAGTCCTCTGAGGACTGAACCATCTTTCTAGCCTGATTTTGGTTGACTTAAAAAACAAACAAACAAACAAACAAACAAACAAACAGAAAATTTATTCAAACTTACAGAGGCCAGGAATGAGGAAAAATGATTAGTTCTTTAAGAATATGACTACTGCTTTTTAAAAAAAGAGTTTTTCCTGGGGGCTGGAGAGATGGCTCAGCGGCTAAGGGCACCAACTGCTCTTGCATAGGACCTGGGTTCGATTCCCAGCACCCACGTGGGCTAAGAACCGTCTTTAACTCCAGTTCCAGGGGAATCTGAAGCCCTCTTCTGACCTCCGCGGCATTGCACTACACGGGTGCACCACCCTACATGCAGACAGTAGACTCATACACATAAAAATAAATAAATAAAAAGGATTTTAAAAAAAAGGAGTTTTTCTGACATCTGGGAAATTATACATGTGAACTCACAGCAATGGTATCAAACTAGACAAGCTCAAGCCAGACAAAAATCCCAGCCTGGAAGTGGGGAAGCCCTGGCTTAGCAGAGTTTGGCAACCAATAACTGCTGGGAGAGAGAGTCCATTTTCTTTAAAAGTGTGGAACTAGATTGGTTAACCAGGTTCCAGTGATGGAGCCATACTGAAGGGTATTGGGGACACCAATTTCAGTTAGTAGGCCTTAATATATAGGACAGAATACATGAAATCACATGTGGGGGTGCTCTAAGAGGGGTGCAGATATGAGAGGGGTCTAATATGATAAAATATATTGTATAAAATTCTCAAAAATTGAATAAAAGTAGAAAAATGGAAATTGTAAAAAAAAAGAGTACATGAATGACCAGGCCAAATGTTTAGTGAGACCCTTTGAAGCCAATCCCTTGTGTGTTTGGCTAAAAATGGAAATAACCCAACTTAACATAGTCTAATAGCAGACCTCACTTGGAACAAAATTATTTATTAGTAAATTAGTTACTAGTATTTTACCTGTTACCTAGAAAAAACTGACTACTCTTTAGGAAGAAAATGATATAATAAAGTCTTATCCATAATGCCCCAAATTACTATGCATGATATACTACAAGAAAATATGTCCAAAGATTGCAAAAAAGAAATAACTAGAGATGTTTCAAAGCTGGAAGACAAGAGCATCAGAAAGCTAGATAATATATGAGATAAAAGATAAAATAAATGTAAAGTTTCAGTAAAGAATTGTGACTAACAAAACAATGATCAAATACCTGTCTTGAAAACAACATATCACAGCATTTGAAATAAGGAATTTGGTGAAAAGAATTAACTTAGTGGACCCAATAAAAGGGGTTAGTAAACATGAGAAGTTCAAAGTAAAATCAATGTAAATGAAGAATGAAGATCAAATAGCAAAGCAAAGGAAATAAAGCTTCCTAAGTGAACCAAAAGGACGTAGAGGAATTTGGCAAGGATCCAGTGTATCCAAACCTGGAAAGCAAGAAACGTAAGAAAAGAAGGACAGAAATTATATTTGGGGAAATAAGGGTCAAGACTCCAAACCTGATTGTCTACATTGTTTAACTGTTCAAGAACCTCAGTTAACACGAACCCAAATAATATCAAAGACTACAACAACCAAGGACATACATTTAAATTGCCAAACTCCCAAGACGTAGAAAAACCTAAAAATTCCAAGAAAAAAGAAATGTTGCTTTTATTTTTTTTTTATTTTATTAATTTTTTATTTATTTCTGTATGTGTATGAATGTACATGTACTGTCTGCATGCAAGTTTGTGCACCCGTGTCGTGCAATGCCGCGGAGGTCAGAAGAGGGTGTCGGATTCCCCTGGAACTGGAGTTCTCCTGGAATTGGAGTTTCAGACGGCTCTCNTGCAATGCCGCGGAGGTCAGAAGAGGGTGTCGGATTCCCCTGGAACTGGAGTTCTCCTGGAATTGGAGTTTCAGACGGCTCTCGGCCGCCATGTGGGTGCTGGGGATCGAAACTGGGTCCTCTGCAAGAGTGTCGGCGCTCCTAACAGCTAGGCCATCTCTCCCGCACCAAGAATACAAATGGTAACTAACCCCCCTAAGTGCTCTAGAAACATCAAGAAAATAAGCAGAATATTTATAGGACCAAAATGGGAAAAAAATCCTATAACAAGACGCTATTTAACAAACTAACTATCAGAAATGAAAAATCAAATTGATACATTTATAATTATAGAAAAGTAAGAATTTGGTAGTAGGAATTAATCTCTGGAAGAAATAATAACAGATTTTTTTGGCTCCAATGAAATAATCTCAGATGGAAATACAGGAATCAAAAGGGATAACTATCCTAAGAACAAGTAGTTAGGGGAAATTATGAGATTTTTAAACAAATGTAGGACTAAAATTCAGAGAAAATAACAGCAACAGCCCAAATCCATGAGGCAACATGGAATTCATGGAATTGGACTTTTGGTATCTTCAAATAGAATTTAGGGGATGGAGAAGGAACACGTTAAGGTTTTCTTAACAAATATAACCACACTAGTAAATAAAAGGAAGACAAAATGATGAATGTGTTATAATTTAAGAATACAGGTTCTTGATGGGCATGGTGGGGTGTGCCTTTAGTCCCAGCATTTGGGAGGCAGGGGCAGGCAGGCAGATCTCTGTGAGAACGAGGCTAGCCTGGTCTGTGTAGCAAGTTATGGGCCAGCTGGGGCTACAGACACACCTGGTCTCAAAAACAAAACAAAAAACCAACAACCCCCCAAAAGAATCTCCATTCCCCAAACTCAGAGCAACTGCCTCCCAAATACAGGTTTTTGGAAGGGAGCTGACAGGAGATCACACTTGGGAGGAGCTGTTTTAGGAGATGAGGCCCCGAAGTGGGCAGCAGGCTTTCAGTGTCAATGGTGCATTTTGCTGTCACAACAGTGCATTGCAGTGTCACAATGGACCATTGTGGTACTACAATGGGGCATTATAATGTCATCACGAAGCATTGTGATGTCATATTGAGTCACTGAAATGTAATAATGGAGAATTATTGTGTCACATGGGGTATGTGGATGACACAATGCAGCATAGTAATGTCAAAATGGGGCATTGTGGTGACATAATGGGGTCATGTGATGTCACAATTCAACTCTGTAATCGTACCCTGGAGCACTATGATGGCCCAATTGAGGACTGTAATGTAACAATTCAGCTTTGTGAGGTAAAAATATAGCATTGCTGTGTCACAATGAGGCATTGTTTGGTCACAAGTTGGCATTGTAATGGCAGAACAAAGCATTTTGGTAGCGCAGCATAGAAGTGATGTCACAACAGAGAACGTGATACCACAGGTGACATTGTGCACAGCATAGAAGTGCGATGGCACAACAGAGAATGTGGTACCACAGGTCACATTGTGCACAGCATAGAAGTATGATGGCACAGCATAGAAGTGTGATGGCATGATGGAGAATGTGGCACTACAGGTCACATTGTGCATTACTGGAGCATTGTGATGTCAAAACGAAGCTTCACGGTGTCACAGTGGGGCATTAGATGGATTAATACAGCACAGTGCTAGAACAATGGGAAATTGTGATGTTAAAATTCACATTGTGATGGCAGAGTTGTTTTTTTTTTTGATATCACAGTTGAGTATAATGATGTCACAATGGAACATTTTGTTGTTACTATGCATCATTATGATGTTACAGTGGGGCATAATGATGTCACAATGCCAATTTTGTTATATATCTATGTAGCTTTATGATGTAACAATGGACCAATGTATGGTCACAATGGAACTTTGTAATGTAAATTTTGTGTATTGTTATGTCATAGTGATGGTTTGTGATGTCACAATGTTGTACTATGATATCAGAATGATGCATATGATGTCCCAATTCAAATTGTGATGTTAGAATTCAATATTTTTAAAGCACAATGGAGCATTGTGATGACACAGTGGGTAATTGTGAGGTCACATTGGTGTTTTCTGATGTCACAGTGGGTCATGTGATGGACCAATGAAATATTATGATGGCACAGTGGAGGACTGTGACAGCAAATGGAACTTTGAATCATTACAATTCACCTTGTGACATCACAATGGAGCACTGTGATATCTAAACCCATGTGATGGCTAATGTTGGTTGACAACTTGACTGGATCTGAATTCACTGAAATGAGACTTTCTGAATCAGTGTATTTGAAGCCAGATGATCTTCCCCCCACCAACTGTGGGTCTTACCTTCTGATGGCAGCCCAGATAAAAGGCCGTGGCATTTTGCTTTCTGCCTGCTTTCCTTCTCTCTCACCAATGGATTCATCTTGTCGATGTGGCATTCCTTTACTAATAGGAGAACCACCTTCCCTGGATTTCAACCTAGACTGAAGACTAGCAGATCTCCAGGAATCCTGCACACTTTCAGTGACAGATAGGGACCACTGAGATGCCCAGCCTCGTGGACTGAGCAACTATCAGATTCTCAGCCTCTCCAGTATGGTGCACTCATTGTTGGACTACTCAGACTCTATCCTGTGAGCCAATCTAATAAATCCCCATATATATACACACACACATATATATTCAATAATTCTGTTCCTTTAGAGAACGCAGCTTTGGGATGGCACAATGGATCATTGTGATGACCTATGTGAATACTGTAAGTTTTTGATGTCACAATGGTGTCTTTTGATATCTCCATGAAGCATTCTGATGTCACAATGGGACATTATGATGTCAAAATAGGGCGTTGTAGGCTGTTGGGGCACTGCGATCATACAATAGGGCACTGTGATGACCCTATTGGTCTTAATGGGGTATTTTGCTGTCAGATGAACACTGTGATGTCACAATGCAAATTGTGGTAACAATGCATCATTGTCAGAATGGTGGAGTGTGATGTCACAGTGAAGCTTTGTGACATCAAATTGGGCCATTATGATGTAATAATAGAGCATTCCATGTCACAATGTGGTATTGTAATGACAATGAGGTATTGTGATATTTTAATGGTATGTTGTGATGTCACACTCCTACTGTGTAGTCATGGCACAATGATACATTGTGGTATAAAAATAACATTTTGATGTCACAATTCAGGATTTTGATGGCACAAGGGAGAATTGTGATACCACAGTTCACATGTTGATGACATAATGGTGCATTTTGATGTCTCTGTTGGGCCTTGTGATGTCAAAATGGAGCATTGTAATGTCACAGTAGAACATTGTGATATCACAACACCCATTGTGTTATCACAATGGTAAATTGTTATGTCACAATGGAAAATTGTGAGGTCGAAATGGGACATTGTGGTGTCACATTACTAGGAGAAGTATCTACCACATATAGCATGATTAGGGCCCTGAAGGGAGAGAGAGCCTTTTCTTTCAATTCCAAGTACAAAGGAGGTTTCTGACCCCTACATGCTTTTGGTGGGGTGGGCACGCTTTATACCATGTGATCTAGCCTGGACTGGTCTATGTACTGAGTGGCATAGAGGTGGGTACTAGGTTAAATCATAAGCTTATCTTGTAGCTGCCAAGGGGGAGCTGCAAGTCCATAACTCTGTCAGAGAGAAAGAGAGAGAGAGAGAGAGAGAGAGAGAGAGAGAGAGAGAGAGAGAGAGAGAGATACTGTCCCAGTGTAGTCTGGCTTGATTTCTTAGAGAGGGAGAAAGGGAAGTCAAAACCCCTGGCAAAGAGGACTAAGCAGCTCCCTCTTTCCCCATGTGATAGATTACTTGAGATGGTCCCTATATTCAGGTGTTTATTTTGATTTTATTCTATTTTTTAACTTGCTTTTCAGTTTTGGTTGATTTCAGTTCACTCTAACCTCACCTGTGCTGAGTCCTCTGATGAGCTTATAGAAGTTTTCTCTCTGAATTTCCCCTTACAGAGCATCCATCTTCCTTGGACCTAGCAATGTCCATGGAAAAAATCCTACAAGGCAATATACAAGCTGTCATTATCTCTCTGTCCCTTAGAGTTCTGTGTTCTTTTACTTTCCCATCCTTGGCCAATAGCAAGTCAATAAGGCTTAGCTCAACATTTACCTACGTGTATGACTACATGCCTGGAAGAATTAATGCTGCATTTGAGGCACATTTCTATCTATATCAAGCCTCTTTCCAATTTGTAGATGACTGTGGCGAAGGGAATAGATATATGGCCAACCTTATCATTCTCCTCATCTAAACTCTCTCTTTGCATCCAGCCCCAATGATGTCAAGTAACTGTGTTTAAATGACCATCTCTATTGTTTTATTTTTTTTTTGGGGGGGGTGGAGGCTTGTGATGTTGCAGAGGGCTATAGCTCCATGCTGTTGATAAAACAGCATGGCTATTTTATGACTTATAAAATTTTATACTTTTCATATTGAATGTGGAGGTCTTTAAGTTTTCCAGGGGACTTCATAATCTTTGGGTGACTTAGAAGAGGAAGAATCTTCCTTAAACCTTAACAGCTGCATTTCTGTTCATTATAAGTTTCTCTGTGACACAACTCACATCCGCAGAACCATGTCAACTGGATTTTCTGGAGATGTGCATTCAGTGTAGGATTTATTTTTAGTCCTAAACTTAGAATAAGTTCTTTAAAAAAAAATCTGAAGAGGAGGGTACTTATCAGATGATTGAGCATCTCCTTTTGTCACAGTGTCAGAATATAGCAGCTTATAGAATACCCATTATGGTTGTTTTTTTTTATTTGTTTGTTTTGAGTTTTGGTTTGAAACCCAGGTTTTGTTCACAGTTATACATTCTCTCTTTGATCATCAAATTCATCATATTCATTGTTGTGTCATTTTCCCTGGGGATATATACACAAATATCCAGTCACTCCAAGCAGGGCCTCAACAACAGACTAACAAAATGATTCCACTCAAGTCCAATTTGTGGAGCCAAAGAGGTTATTGGAACAATATACAGAGATGTGGGTGAGACCAGGATACTTAGAGGAGCATGGGCCAAGTCTCACCCCATCGAGGGGGAAGCAGCTTTGTGGAGGTCCACTTTGCCTTAACTTTCCACTCCATTTGTATTCTAAGGTCTCCCAAGATTACTTGCAAGTGGAGAACTGGCTGGCAGGAAGGAGTAGGGCTAGAATCTCAGGTGAGGGTCATGTGACCTTCATCTCCTATCATGGAGGGTCAACAGCCAAATCATGGCTATGGAAGTGTGTGTGTGTGTGTGTGTGTGTGTGTGTGTGTGTGTGTTATGGGAGGGGTTCTTTGATAGAAACGTTGTGACTATACTCTCTCTCTTTCTCTGGAGTTTATTGGGTCTGCTTTGTTTTCCTTGACAATATGTGATTGTAGCCCAGGCTAACCTTTTTCCTTCCACAGCCTTACCAGTACTAGAGATCAGAAGTGTGTACCACACATACTGATTGGTAGGTCTTTATAACAACAGTGACTGAGGCAGCCAGTATATATCTTAGCAGAGCAGTAATAGAAAGAAACCAGCTTCTTTGTGGCATTAAGACACTGAAGTCCAACTAACTAAGCCATGGGATAATGGAATGGAAAGAGTTTAAAAATGCACCAGAGTCTGATTAACTTTAATTAACAAGTGTCTTATTTCCCTCCCTAGAAAAATGAAAAATTATTCTTGGTAGGAATACACATATAATACAACAGTATTTCTACTTACACCATAGATTGACTTACCTATTCACCTTAGGGTCCTTTAATTCAGCTCAGTCTTCCTCCCTCATCAGAGGTAACCATCACTTGAGAACACATAGTCTTTTTTTTTCAGGTTCTTAGCCTTATACATAGAAGAATTTAAAAATGGACCTAGAAATAAATTGATTGGAGCTTGAGAGAAAAAAATAAGGCAGGTAATCTAAAGGTATTGGCGGCTGTCAGAAAAGGAGCTGAATAAAAGGAAGAAACAGTTTGCTTTATGAGTTAGAGACAGGACGAGCAGGCAGTCTGTAAGCAGGGGCATGTGGAGGGGATGGCATAGCTGTCTGTCCACAGAGAGAAAATGCCAAGAGCACCAGGTAGGCAGGCTTGGGATTTTGGCTAGTGTCCAAAAAAGGGGGATGGAGAGAGGGAAAGAAAAAGTTGCATGTTCTATGTTCCAACTCAGAAAGCAGGGAGCCTTAGCAGTGAGGCTCTGTAAGCACCCACACCCAGGGAGGGGCTTCTGGGATGCCCATCTCTCTCTTTAAGGAGACAGTTACTCCTCCCACCTTATGATGTCTTCTTGGGTGTACGTTTCTTTCAACTTTCTGGTGTCAGGCTGTTCTTTTGAGGTTGTAAAACATGATTTTCCCCTTGTCACAGGAGTTCTTGTCCTTGCCTGGGCAAGATCCCTATCTCTTGGCCACTGACCAAGCCATTTATTTTATTTTATTTATTTATTTATTTTTTATTTCTGTATGTGTATGAATGTACTGTCTGCATGCAGGTCTGTGCACCCGTGTCGTGCAATGCCGCGGAGGTCAGAAGAGGGTCTTGGATTCCCCGGAGCTGGAGTTCTCCTGGAACTGGAGTTTCAGACGGTTCTTAGCCGCCATGTGGGTGCTGGGGATCGAACCCGGGTCCTCTGCAAGAGCGTCGGTGCTCTTAACCGCTAGGCTATCTCTCCAGCCCTGACCAAGCCATTTATAAAACATATTTCAAATCCTGAGGAGGGGCAGCTGCAATTTCCCCTTTACCTATCACTCTTTTTTTTTTTTTTTTTTTTTTTTTTTTTTTACTTAGAAAATCATGTTACCAGAGACCACAGGAGTTGGGGTCCACAGCTGATTATGAAGGAGGGGGTTCATCCTCTATGACCTTCAAACCACTAGTTACTAACTAGTAACCTAACAGTAACCACTATTTTTGAATGAATTCATCCCATTGCCTTGCATTTATTCCAGTTCCAGGGGATCTGGCACCTTCTTCAGGCCTTTACAGGTATTGTACAATGCAGGCAAAACACTCATACACATAAAAAATTAATAAAACCAATAAAACAACATGGAATTATGCTATATTATGTGTCTCCAAAGTAACTTTCCATCTAATTTTAGGATATATTTTCAGGTTAACAAACAGTGGATATTTCTACCTCTGTGGAAGAATATAGAGGCCATGTGTGGTGGTGCACACCTTTAATCCTAGCACTTGGGAGGCAGAGGCAGGTGGATCTCTGTGTGTTCAAGGCCAGCCTGGTCTACAGAGCAAGTTCCAGGATATCCAGGTCTCCAGAGAGACACTGTCTCAAAAAGACAAAAAAAAAAAAAAAGAATATAGAAAGTGTATATTCCTGTGCAGAAGGAAACATGAGTGCCTGACCCCACCCCATTGCCATCTACATCAGTCTTAACACTACTGTTACTGTTACTGCTACTGGGACCTGGTCCTGCAGCCCCCTCAGCTCCCTAGTCTCTGCGATATCGTTCAAGGGTTCAGCTGAGGCACAAAGAATGTATACTGGAAGACAGGCAGAGTATATTACACAGTAATGTGGGGTACCCACAAAGGAGGAGGGTGGGCTATGACCTCAGGGAATGTTGCAGAGAGACACAATCTCAAGTGATAGTGGCCAGCAAGACCACTGTGGAGGAAAACTTTCTCAGGAGATTGGAATGGACAATGGATGAAGACCAGAGAAGCCAGTGTGCTAGCCTACATGTTTACAAAGAATTTGTACTATTTGTAATGTGTCTACATCAAACAGCTTTCCTGAGGGACATTTTCTTGTGCAGGTGATTGACGGATCCATTTGTTTGAACTCTAAAGGGAAGGGGGTGATGGCAAGTCTTTGTTCTTTACAGCACAGCCTAACCTAGATAGTAGTCTTTTGACCTTCTTTCAGTTCAGAATACCAGGTCTCTGTGCAAGGGGGCAGGTATGATTTAGATAGCATCCTTTTGACTAGAAATCATGTAAAGATCAGATTAAAAGGAACTAAACGAATAGAGAATAAAAGCAGATTTGTAACAATAGCAAGGTTTAACCCGGAGGGAAGAAAATAGCCCATCCTTTAATTCACCTCCACAGAGCTTTAGATACTTCCCCTTCCCCCTTTTCCTGTAGCCTGTAGTCAACCTTTTATATGGTATATTCAATTTTAAAGAGGGAAAGTTGTGATATCCTTCCCTTCCTTTATCCTTGTCACTTGCAAAGTTAAGTGTGTTAACAGAGACAGAGGAGAACTTAGGGCCAGAGATTGTTTTCAGGAAACACAGAGCAAGCCTCGGCCGTATAGATGTGCTGTTCAAATAATATGTCTGGGGACAAAAAAAATCTGCCAAGCTCAGGAATCTTCCATCATTTCTACCATGAAGTCTCTGAGAAATTTCTTATTTGGAAAATGAAAAATACTCTTTTTAAAGGTGGATAGTCTTTACCCCATCTTCCTAATTTCAAACTTGAATAAAACTACATCTTCTAATCTCTGTTTATTCAGTAGAGATGGAAGGGTAGAGGGACCCTCAGGCCTGGTAGCAATTGAGGCCCTGCAGTTTCAGTTCTTGGTTTTACATACTGATGATTATGAGGGAGAGGGTCCAATTTCAGTGACCTTCAAGTTGGTGAATGTCACACTAAAGACCTAATATTGCCAAAAGCAGAAGAGAGATGTGCACTGTGAATTTTCCAGAAAACAGCTTTAGGGCCAAAAACAAACTAATGAGTGGTTTTGTGAAAGGCTTTGGATGTTACATGTGCATGACCTTTGACATAGCAATTCCACTTTTAGAAACTAATCCCACAGAAATAATTACACAGACAAAGATATATCACAAGGAAGGCAGATACAACATTACTTACAATCTTGAGGAATTGGAGACCGCTAAAAGTCTGGCAAAAGGCAATTGGTTAAATGAGTTATGACACAGAAGGACTATGCACTTGAGAAGAGATATTTAATATGTCAAATGACTACTATGCTCAGGGAATATATGTTCAGAGATCATAAACCCTAAAATCCAATGCTTTTATTTTCAGCCACCTCCAGGCAATTCTATAAATACTTGTCGCACAGGCAGGCAGGGGGCCGACATCTAACAAATGAACCTGAAGACTACAAGATTTCAAATTTATGTTCTTGAAAGCTTAATTTCAGTTTTTATTTTTTTGCATGTTTATGTGTGTATGGTTTGAATATGTGTGTGTGTGTGTGTGTGTGTGTGTGTGTGTATGTGTAGGTCTCAAGTTGACGTCAAGTGTCTTCTTTAATCTCTTTCCACTTTATTTACTGAGGCAGGGACTCTCACTGGATAGCTTTTACATGGGTGGTCCCTGGGAGTCAAACTCTGGGATTTAAACTCTCTGGTCCTTCTGCCTATGAGGAAAGAGCTTTATCCACTGATCCCTGTACTAGACCTATCATAGTTTTCTGAAGATGAAAATAAAGAATTTGATTTCAAGACTTAAAAATATCATTATTATTTTTTTATTTTTTATTTTTGTATGTGTATGAATGTATTGTCTGCATGTAGGACTGTGCAACCGTGTCATGCAATGTCTTGGAGGTCAGAAGAGGGTGTCAGATTCCCCTGGAACTGGAGTTAAAGATGGTTCTCAGCCACTGTGTGGGTGCTGGGGATTGAACCCAGGTCCTCTGCAAGAGCAGTTGGTGCTCTTAACCGCTAGGCCATCTCTCCAGCCCCCAAAATATTATTAAGATAATAGAAAATTAAGATAAAAAATAATTCAAATAGCTCAGTGGTAGAACTTGTCCTCAGCACGTGCAAGGCATTGGTTCAACACTCATTATCAAGGACAATTAAATAAAAAAAGTAAAAACCCTACAGAAATTAGAAAGGAAAAATTAGTTCAGATGAAGGCCAAAACTATGAAAATTTTCAGCAGACATAACAACAGAAATATTTGATAGAATTAATGAATCTGTAGCAAAAGGTTCTAGTTCTTGCTCTTTTATTTTTATTTGTTATTTTTGTTTTATTTTTATTTTTGAGGATTTCAGGGATGAATATTGACTTTTTATTATTTTCATCCCTCCCAGACTCTTACCAAGTCCTCCTCCCATTTCCTCTCAATTTCTTGTCCTCTGCTTTCTGTTTTGATTCTTCTTCACACACACACACACACACACACACACACACACACACACACACACTGCACTGAGTCCATTTATGGTGCTCTTGTACCTGTTTAGAGCTCCCAATTGGGATGACCTCTTGGGAGCTAATTTCTGGAGAAAACTGATTCTCCGCCTCTCAGCATCCATTGGCTGCCTGCAGCTCTTCATCTTGAGGTGGGTCTCTGAAAATTCCCCCATCCATCTTGCCATGTCAACTGGTTTTGTCATTGTGCAGATCTTGTTAGACTATCGTTTGTGGAGATTTCAATGGTGAGGCTTTCCTGTCACGTCTAGAATTCCCTCTCTTTTAAAGACAGGGTCTTGCTATATAGCGCAGGCTGCCTCTACAGTTTAAGTAATACTCCTGTCTCAGCCCTTCCAGTGCACACTGCCCAACAGAAAGCTCCTCTGTAGAGAAAGCTGCTTAGGTGTATTCCTTAATCTCTTTTGCCTTATGCTATGATTCAATGGCTAAATCCTGGAAGGTATTACAGAACGAAATTGTGGTCTAGAAATTCTAGGAAGGGTAATTAAAGGAGCTGCATCATTGCTTTGATCCCTTTGCCTTTCTATCCTGCCACCTGCTGCTGAACATAAACTTGAGCTCTAATGGTCACTTGACTAATAACCATAAGAGTGGAGGGAAACAGAGAGCAGGATGTGAAGGTCAGGTCTGCATCTGTGATAATGCCAGTGGGCTGATAGACTCGTCTTAGCCTGCATATCTGTGGATCTCTCTTACACGACAGAAGCCTTTACCACAAGTCACAGCTACCTTCTTTAGTTTTTGCAGTGTATTTAATATTCTATGTTGTAGGACTCAAAATGCAAATTTTGTTTAGGAGTTAAAATACTATCACCTTATTTTTTATTTTTAGTTTTTGACATGGTCTCCCTAGTCTCAGCCCCCTGGAAGTCACCCGGAAGTCACTGTGGATCAGGCTGGCTTCAGTCTCACAGAGGTCCGCCTACCTCTGTCTCCCAAGGACGGTGATTAAAGGAGCCAGTAAACATGCCTGGCATACTTATTTTTATTTTATGTGTATGAATTTTTTTGCCTGCATATTTAGCTCTATCTCTGATATCTATCTATCTATCTATCTATCTATCTATCTATCTATCTATCTAACATCTATCTATCTTTGTTCTGCAGTGTCCAAAGAGGTCAGAAGAGGATGTCAGATCCCCTGGAACTGGAGTTACAGACAGTTGTTACCTGCCATGTGGGAGCTGGGAATTGAACCCCTGTTCTCTGCAAGAACAACCAGTGCTCTTAACTGCTGAGCCATCTCTCTAGCCCACATCTTATCATTTTTATAAGAACAATAACTAGTGTAAAACTGCATGAGTAAGAGAGGCAGAGAGACAAAGAAGACATCTACAATGTTAATAACAAGTTATGATCCTCAAATAGAGAAAAGCTTGAGGATTTACATTTAAAGCATCTCATACAAACCAATGGTAATACATTTACAAAGTCTTGGAGAAATGAGTAGTTTGTTATCAAAACACAAAATACCCATTTGACCTAGATGTGAGAAAAGTCTGAGTAGACTGATAATAACAGCCAAATGGGGTGGCAGGCTCTGATGGTTTTACTGCTGCTGCATTTAATCTAAATTCAAATATCATGTAATTCTTGTGTTATTTAAATAATTCCAGTCTACAGGAAAAGATGATATATCCTTAATTCATTGCCTAAAGTATCATGAAGATAGCACACAAGAGAAAATTAGATGGATTCCAATTACAGATATAAAAACAAATATTTCAAATAAACTATTAGATGTCTGAATCCCATATCCATTTATAAAATTATATGATACAACAAATGAAATGAATTCTGGTAACACAAGAACTTCAGAAATAGGGACTTTATCAACATATTTTATTATATCAACAAACCAAGGGATATCAATTGGTACTGAAAAGCTATTCAGTAAAATGTAAAGCTATTGTGAATAACTGCAAAAGGGAGAAAGATTAGAAAGAAACTACTGGAAAATAAATGATATTCACCAAAATGTCAAACAATATTTTACAGGGTAGAATGTTCAGGCCATTTCATATTATAGATGGGGACCAGATCCTATCATTTTCATTGTTTGATCTTTGGAGCAACAACCAATGCAGAGTGAGCAACAACAACAAATTGAAACTTCCACAGTGAGCACTAGAGAAAAGGCCGTGTGGATGACACAACTGTAGCATTAAAAACCACTCAAAATTTACTATAAGCCACGACAATTAAAAAGATCAATTCATAGTCCACAAAAGATATAGAACTATTTTAAATAAAGGTCTTGAAATTGACCAGTTCACTAGGCCTCTCTCTCCCTAAGCATACTCAAGCAGTAAGGACTGCTGAGAGACTCTCTCAGGTGGGCTGGGTTACCTAGAGGCACTCAACCAGCGGAGTCCCCAGAGCCACCTAGAAGCAGCAGAGACCCGTTGAGCAGCCTGTAAGAGGCTCAGGCCAAAGGAGCTACCTCAAAACTACACTGCTGTTGAGCTGCCTGTAGGTGGTGCAGTGTGCACCCAATAAGCTTGCTGCCACCCCTAGTGGGGTGTGAATCATTTTTGCTCCTATAAATGACCCGTATTCCTGCAAGTAACCCCAATAACCCCAATAGAATGCATTGGTTGACCATGTGTCCCTACTTTGGTATGTTACTGTTCTCTATCTGCAGTGAGTGGATATTTGCTCATGTTTCCCCATGATAGTGTGGGACAAGGCTTAGCCACTAAAACTTAGGTTAGACATCCTTTCTAGAAAATTCCTGGCACCAAACCTGATGCAAAGGAAACCCAGAACTATAATAGACGGCTTTAAATGTCAGATTAAAGGAAAGGAAACTCAAGATCCTAGGTGGAAGACAATAATTGAGCAGAAATATTAATTCAAGCCAAGATCATAATATAAAGTGTTAGCCCCCATGATCCTGATAGTTATTTTTAAACTTGGGCATGTTCAAGATCAACTAACAAAGATAGACACTGCTATTGAACAAGGTCAATTAAATTAAATGCTAAGCAAAAAAAAAATCAAAGCTTTGTCTATTATTGCTGTGATTATATGAATTTGCTTTTTAACAGTACCCTTCACAAGGGTATGTTTTGAGAACAAATGAATCTGGGTTGGTACCATCCAAGTAGATTCTGTTGTCAGATAACTTTGAGCCTGGAAGGACTTAGGCCTCATGTACACAACACATTTGTCCACAGGTGTCTCATTTCTAGCTGATAGTGGGGCAAGGGAGGTGGGTAACATATTGGAAAGAATGGCCAGGCATGGTGGCGCAGGCCTTTAATCCTAGCACTTGGGAGGCAGAGGCAGGTGGATCTTTTTGAGTTCAAGTCCAGCATGGTATACAGAGTGAGTTCCAGAACAGCTAGGGCTATAGGGAGACCCTGTCTCGAAAAGACAAAAAAAAAAAAAAAAATGAAAGGACGTCTTCTTAGAGGATGGTGTGTGTCTTGTGTCTTGGAGGGTGAGCTGATGGCTGATGGGTAAGATTACTTTGAGGAACTTCCCAATTAAAGGCACGAGGGGAATGTCAAAGATGAGGGCAAAGCATAGTTAGCACCAGGTCTTCCTGCTGGCTGGGATGGTTCAAGGGTAATAGGAGAGGCTGAGATTGGTGGAGGGAAAGGCAGGATAGGCTGATGTTGACCAGAGGCAGGAAAGGACAAAATAACTTTCTTACTGACTTAGTACAAGCTTTGGAATATAAATAAATGATATTCACCAAAATGTCAAACAATATTTTAAAGGGTAGAATGTTCAGGCCATTTCATATTATAGATGGGGACCAGATCCTATCATTTTCATTGTTTGATCTTTGGAGCAACAACCAATGCAGAGTGAGCAACAACAACAAATTGAAACTTCCACAGTGAGCACTAGAGAAAAGGCCGTGTGGATGACACAACCATAGCATTAAAAACCACTTTGGAATATAAATATAAATATATTTGGAATATAAATAAAGAATATTTTTCTTTAGTAAAATAAAACTTGAAGCATGAGCTCAAGAACCTGAAAAGGAGTCCCAGGTACTGAGCAGTTAGCGGCCAAGGCCTGAGGTATAAGCTTCATCTCTCCCAAAACATCCTGTAACTCCAGTTCTGGGGAATCTGATGCCATCTTCTGGCCTCCAGGGCGTGGACTCATGTACATACACACACACACACACACACACACACACACACACACACACGGAATGAGCAGACCGAATCCAGGGTGCACGCTGCAGGCCCTTACCAAATAATGCTCAGAGTTCAAGTCCATGCTCAGTAATCATTTCTTTGCCTTGACTTTCACATATTTTTATCGTATTGCTGGAAAGATGATTATAATGGTAACCCAAGGTGGCAAAATTATAGCAAGATAGCAGGACGGTTGAATGATATCCAGTATGTGGACAACAGTGGCTCTTGTGACACCGGTAAAGCCTACTTTAGTTCCCATGTAGCTCCACTGAACTGAACAGGGCTTACCTGATGTGTATGGTGGCATAAAAAAAGAGACCAGCTATGTCCAAAACCTGGTTCAAGACAAAACAGTCACAACAGTTGTGCATCTCAGGCTCCACTTATATGAGGTGGAGCAGATAGACAAGGCAGCAATTGATTTTAAAATTTATTTGTTTTTATTTTATACATATGTGTGAGCATCTGGATTTATATTTGTATACCATGTGCATGCCTGGTGCTCATGGGATCCAGAACAGGGAATAGGATTCCCTTGAGCTGGAGTTTCAGGTAGTTATGAGTCACCAATGTGGGTGCTGGGAACTGAACTCAGGTCCTCTACACAGCAGTACTACTCTTAATCCCCAAGTCACCTCTCCAGCCCCAGCAAGTGATTGTCTGTGAAAACTTCAACACTAGGACAGTGGGATGGCTCGGTAGATAAAGGGGCTTGCTGCCTCAGACTAAAACACTGAATTTGATCCCTGGCACCCACTTAGAGGTGTAGGAGAGAACTGATTCCTTGAAGTTGTCCTCTGAGCTCCACACTCATGCTGTGTGGTTTGTATGCAAAGTCTCTCTCTCTCTCTCTCTCTCTCTCTCTCTCTCTCTCTCTCTCTCTCATAAGTACAGAATTAAAAGAAATCTTCAGTACTAGACTTGGTGGGACAAAGACAGCTGAGAGCCAATCAAACGAGGTACTTTCAGATAATTCTAAGTGTGCCTTATGTGCTCAGTGCTAAGTACTCCCTATTCGATCAGTTCTAGGAAGAGAGCACAATACAGTATTGTGTTAGAAACTTCTAAAGGAGGCTGGTTCTTTTAGAGTGGACTAAGGTGGCATTTCTGAAGAGATAGTATGTTAAAGGACCTTGAATCATGAGATCTGTCTTGGCTTAAGGTCCCATGTAGAAGGTAAGTATCAAAAGCCATTCCCTGTGAGGGTCTAGAAGAGCAGAAGGTGCTAGATTTTTCGGGCCTCGTGGTGGTCATGACTGTTCAGCAGAAGGTCAGTAAAGTGGCAGCTAGATGCAGTGCTCGGTCACAGGCAGGGGAACTTGCATCTGTATTCTGTCACTCTGCTGATTCTAGTGGGCTGCAGGATGGACAATGCGCTCAAGAGATGGGGGAGCCTTAGATTTAGCCACACTCAGGGGGAAGAAGAAGCTGTCTATCTGGTTCTGCTGGCATAGGGTGCAATGTGAGTATTGTTTCACTACACAGCCCAGGAAAGATTCTTTTAGTCACAGACTACCTACCAGGGATAACCTTTAACCCAACAAAGCAGGCTTCTGAATTCCTACAATAGAGGAGAGGAAACTAAGTGGACCATGAAGGGCCCTGTTGGAAAGAAGGGACAGGGGGAGTTTCTTATGAGGTCTGTGCTGTGTCCAGCCATTCTTAGATGAGACAGGTGCTCTGAACTGGCTCTTGTAAAATGTGAGCTTTGCTTGGGAGGAGGAAGTCACAGAGCTGGGCTGGGATATCTTTTGTAAGCCATCAGTAGCTCTAGAGAAAGAGGGTCATTTTATAATACGCTGCAGCTGCAGTGTGACCTTTGGAGAAATACTCTTGACTGTGCACTTGCAGCGGCTTTATCTGCGTCTGTTATCACAATCTGGTTAATGGCAGGCCTGATATTTAGTACCTCAGAGGAAAAGTGTAAAATGTCCCTGACATTTTTAAGAAATCAGGGCTATAATCAATAGTGTTTTTAGCCCCATGTGCTTGAGCGGTAGCAGAGATATAGAGAATAGCTTCAGGCTGGCTTCTGTCTAACTCATTGGCCTCCAGCCAGGTCTGTCCCACCCTGTGTAGAACCAGAGGGTGAACCGGAAAGGCTCATTTTGCTGAACACTGCTGAATCTAAATATGCTGAATATTTTTTTTTTTATGAAATTTTTACTGAATAACAACAATAACAAAATCACGAGAGTGTTAGCTAAGGCAAAATAACCCAACGGACCAATTCAAGGAAAGATTTAACCAAGTTTTTTTTTTAATTTTAAAAAATATGTTTATTGGGGCTGAAGAGATGGCTCAGCAGTTAAGACAACTGGTTTGCCTAAGAATTTACTGAAAAAAAAAAAAGACAACTGGTTGTTCTTGCAGAAGACCCAGGTTCTATTCCCAGTACCCACATGGCTAACAACCCTCTATAACTCCAGTTCTAGGGGATCTGACACCTTCTTCTGACCTCTCTGGGCACTGCACAAAATGGGCACACTTACAAACATGCAGGCAATTTGTGCGGGCAGGGTCCTGAAGCACAGGAGCCTGGAAGTAGCTCCAGACAGGTACCAGGGCACAGGCTAAGTCAGGCATACCCCCCGCCCCCAAACTGGAATTGATGAGAGAGTATCCAAGTGGACTTCTTTGGAGAACCTTCAGAACAGGAAGGGAAGAGTGACTTAGACTTCCAGTATCCAATATATAAACAAAATTAAAAGCCTGAAATCCAGACAAGTCAATACTCCATAAACAAGGAGGAGGAAAGAAAAAAAGAAGCATCAGAAGGAGGCAAGCAAAGCCAGCTGCTAACATAATGAAAAGACATTTCTGATTTGAATCACAAAAGGGAAACCCACATGCCAGGGACATGATGAAGGGACAACATGGGAAAGGTGCAGGATAATCCCGCACCAGGCTCTACCTACTCTGTAGGAGATAGCTACAATGGGATCCCTCTGGAGGTGACCCAAGGAACAGATTTTAGAGGAATAATTGCAGACCTATGCAGAGAAATTAAAGAAAATAAAGAAGAATTCCGAGAACAAAAGAGAGAGAATGAAAAACTCAAAAGGACCTAGAGGGTTACAATGACAAACTTCAGAAAGAACTAAAGGAAGGGATTAACAAACTCCAGAAAGAAATAGAGGGAGAAAAAAACAAACTCTGAAAGGAAGTAGAAACACTGAAAAAGGAAGCCAACCAATGAAGTAAGGAGCACCAAGAAGAGACTGAGAAGCTCAAAAAGGAAATGGAAATACTAAAGAAATCACAGGATGAAATGAAAAAGGAATTAGAACACTCATCCAATCAAGAAGAAAGGAAAGTAAAAAGCCTCAGAAATAGAATGGAGGAAGCAGAACAAAGAATATCAGATCTGGAAAATAACACAGAACAACTAAAAAGCTCAAGTAAAGAATATGAAAAATTTAAAAAGACACAAAAGTGGAACAACCAGGAAATATGGGACACTATGAAAAGATCAAACCTCTACATCATAGGAATAGAGGAAGGAGAAGAATCTCAAGAGAATAGTATTGATCAGATCTTCAATAGAATAATAGATGAAAATTTCCCCAAACAAAAAATAGACAAAACCCATACAAATACAAGAAGCACATAGGACTCCAAATACACAAGACCAGAAAAGAAACTCCCCATGCCATATCATAGTTAAAATGCTAGACGCCCAAAACAAAGACAAAATTCTGAAGGCTACAAAGGAAAAACAAGTCACATACAAAGGGAAACCCATCAGAATTACAACTGACTTCTCAGTGCAAACCACAAAAGCAAGAAAAACATGGAGCAAAACATTCCCAGTGTTAAAGGACTATGGATGCCAACCCAGAATATTTTACCCAGCAAAAGTGTCAATTATAGTTGAAGGAGAGAGAAAAATATTCCATGACATAAACAAGATGATAGAATACATGTCCAGAAAACCAACTCTTCATAAAATACTTGAAGCAATTCAAAGGGCAGAAGAGAGGAGCAACTATCCTCAAACACCTAGGAAAAGAAACTAATAAAAACATAACTGTAGGAGTAGAATCAGAGGCTAAAAGTCCAAATGGATAATAAGGTGAAAGGAAACAACATCCATCTTTCAATTATAACCTTGAATATTAATGGGCTAAACTCCCCAATCAAAACCATAGACTGGGAGAATGGATTAGGAAACAAAACCCATCTATATGCTGTCTACAAGAAACCCATCTCAATTTCAAGGACAGGCACCAACTTAAGGTGAAGGGATGGAAGAAAATATTCCAAGCAAATGGTACCAAAAAGAAAGC